>ML273171.1:0-51621 GCA_005239495.1 Nicotiana undulata
GACTTGCCTTGCCACCGCATTTATCAGCAGTGCATCCAATTTTTCATGTATCTATGCTCCGGATATATATTGCAGATCCGTCTCATGTTCTGGATTTCAGCGGTGTCCAATTGGAAGAGGATCTGACTTATGAGGAGGAGCCAGTAGCCATATTAGATAGGCAGGTTCAACAGTTGATGTCGAAGAGTTATCCTTCGATCCGTGTTCAGTGGAGGGGTCAGCCTGCCGAGGCAGCTACATGGGAGTCCGAGTCCGATATGAGGAGTCGTTATCCCCATCTATTCTCANCTATATCTGTGTTCCAAGGCTCCGAGAGCCTCCGTTAGTCTTACCTCGATAAGCGTGCGCATCCCGGGCGTGTAGTCGGGAAGCTATTATTTGCAAATTTGATGAAAATGAGTTTTGGTAATTAATAAATGAATATAGCTGACTTTGGTCAACATTTCTGGTAAATAGACCCGGACCCGTGATTCGACGGTCCCGGAGGGTCCCTAAGAAAATATGGGACTTGGGCATATGCTCGGAATCGAATTCCGAGGTCCCATGCCCGAGAAATGATTTTTTAAAAGAAATTGTTTTCTGAAAATATTAAAGGAATGTGAAAGTGAATAATTATGTGAAAACCTTGTCACCGGGCCCGTGTTAGGGTTTCGGAGCCCGGAACAGGTTTATTATATATTATTTGTCTTATTTGTAAAATTTGGTGTAAAACGAGCGTGAATTGAGTGGTTTCGAATCAAAAATGAGGTTTTGAGGTTTTAAAGAATTTGAAATGCGACTTGAAAAGTGATGTTATGTTCCCGAGGTCTGAATGTGATTCCGAGACCGGCAATAGTTTCGTGGTGTCATTTAGAACTTATCTGCAAAATTTGAGGTCATTCCGAGTGGTTTACGCCGGTTCAGCGCGTTAAAGTGAATTCTAGAATTTCAAGTTCTTAAGTTTTGAATTCAGTGGTTTTGGAGAGTGATTTTGAGTTTAAACGTTGTATCGAGTGTTCCGTGAGTTCGAGCAAGTCCGTTTAATGATTTGGGACTTGTTGGTATTTTTGGACGGGGGCTCGGGTGGGCCCAGGTGCCTCCCCGACCCCGTGCGAGGCCAAAAACCAGCAAAAACCACTGCTGGTGCACAATAGCTGGTGTGACCGCAGGTGCGGTTGCCCAGCCGCAGGTGCGGGACCGCCCCTGCGGTCCCAGCCTCGCAGGAGCGGACCCCAGCCCCCCTTGCCCAAGTCCGCAGGCGCGGGACGTAGGCCGCAGGCGCAAGACAGCAGGCGCGGTCCAATCCATCGCAAGCGCGACCCTTTCCGCATGGGCGACAAGACTCCCGCAGGGGTGGGACCGTTGGTGCGGCTCCCACTTCCGCAGGCGCGAGCCTAGGGTCGCAGGCCCTTTTCCGCAGGGGCGGCCACTTTCTCGCAGGCGCGAGACCGCACCTGCGGTCCTATTGTCGCATGTGCGGAAATCCCTGTTGGCAGCCCACTTAAATACTCCAAAATTTCAGGTTTTTCTCATTTCATCCATCTTCAACCTCTATTAGAGAGCCTCCAAGCTTGGGCATCACCTTCCACGACCAACCACTGTAATAGGTAAGTAAAACCCTATAAAACTTCTAATTTTAACAATAATTCCTAGCTTAATTCACTAATAAACCACCTAAAATCATTGAATTAGGTAGTAAACTTTAGGGTTCTTAGGAATTTCGTGATTTTCCATATTAGGCCATAAATTCTTGAATAAATTACATAACTTCGATCCTTAGACTCCGGGTAATTGATTCCTCCACAAATTTTCAAAAATCTAAACGTGTGGGCCCGGGGTCGAATTTTAGTATTCTTGGAAGAACAGTAGAAAATGCATAAATTGACTTAGAAATTGATTTATTGAGCACTTATTGATGTACTTGTGTTGATCATGTCTAGATAATACCGTTCCGGAGTCGGATTCTAAAGGAAAGGCCGTGATCGAGGCTTGACTTGCAATTTCGGAGCCGAGGTAAGTGTTTGGTTTAACCTCAGCTTGAGGGATTAGGTATAGAGTCTTATTTGCTACGTGTAACTCATGTCCAACGTATAGGCGTGGTGACGAGTGCCTATGCGTTGCGGTCAAGTATGCCCGTGAGTCAATTGTGATGAAATTTGCTATGTTCCTAATATTCCCCGCACTATGAGTAAATTATGAATTAAAAGTGATACTTGATGTTGTTTCATGACGTGGAGAGTTATTGAGTTATTTGCTCCAGTTGAGGCTTACACTGTTGAAATTGTATTACTGATGCAAGGTTGGTTATAGCTGAGACCCTTGTAGGGCATTTGTGATGTTGTAAATGATGATTTCTCTTTGACGGGGCAATAGAATTGTATTGAATAATTCCATGCACTTGAGACTTCGTGTTGCTGAATTTCATATTATTGTTGCCTTGTGTTTTATTACTCGTTGCACGAGGGGACATGCTGTGTTGACTGAGTGTTATTATATATGCACGAGGGGACATGCCGTGCCGAGTGATTTGTGAGGTTATGCACGAGGGGACATTCTGTGCCGAGTGTTATTATATATGCACGAGGGGACATTCCGTGCCGAGTGACTGTGAGGTTATGCACGAGGGGACATGCCGTGCCTTTTTTGTTCATTATCTGTTTGAGAAGCTATATTTCTGTCGTGTTTTTACGTTTCATTTACTACCTTGTACTGCGGTGTTAGCATACTGTTACCCTATCTCCCTAGCATGTTCTCCCCGTATCTGTCTTACTTGCTTATCTCTGTTGTCATTTTTCCTGCTAATATATAAAATTTCACAGGTACATATATAGTGTTGGTCCTAGCCTCGTCACTACTTCTCTGAGGTTAGGCTCGACACTTACTCAGTACATGGGGTCGGTTGTACTGATGCTACACCCGCACTTCTTTATGTTGTGCAGATTACGCAGCCGGACCCGGGGATCACTGACGATCAGTGCATCTCATTCTGTCACATAGGAGACTCGAGGTAGACCCGCAAACGTTCGTGGGCCTTGGCGTCACCTTCTACTTTCCACTTTCAACACTGTCTTACTTTGTATTTCAAAGACAGTCTTATGTATTTATTTTCAGACCTTTTGTTGTAGTAACCTCCTAGATAGTCCGTGAGTATGTGACACCAGTTCTGGGATTTGTTTACGGGTTGCATTTCAAAAATGCTATGTTGTATTTTAGTTATCTTGTTCTTATTTGTTGTTAATGAGTTTAAATTACTTCAAACGTTGGCTTGTCTAGCGGGTTCAACGTTAGACGCAGTCATGGCCGAAGGTGGGATTTCGGGGCGTGACACCACAGTCCCAATGTAAATATGCAATGCAATGCAAGGGAAAGTCTCAGGTCATAGCCCGCAGTCCCAATGTAAATATGCAATGCAATGCAAGGGAAAGTCTCAGGTCATAGCCCGCAGTCCCAATGTAAATATGCAATGCAATGCAACGCAAGGGAAAGACTCAGGTCACAGCCCGCAGTCCCAATGTAAATATGCAATGCAATGAAATGGAAAGTCTCAGGTCACAGCCCGCAGTCCCAATGTAAATATGTAATGCGAGATGTATTTCGGATATAGCGTAATTCAAAAGTTTAGGAAAAACAGTTGGCAAATATAGAGTAAAGTACTTAAACCAGTTTCAAATAATAGTAACGAGTGGAAAACCAGGTAAAATTGTTTGACTTGATAAAATCTTAAGTCACTACTCAGTTAACCAATAACAGGAATAATAGGAATTGAAGATGAAGTATGTCATAGAAGAAAACAATGGAATTAGTGAAAATATCCCGTGCACGTACTTGTCACCTCACGTACACGGGGTTTTTATATCAAAAATCAGTTATAAATGCCTAAGGGAAATTCCCCAAAACAGAATTAGGCAAGCCACTTACCTCGACGGTGCTAATCAACCAATAACCACGCTCTTGCCACGAGTATCCAAATCTGGGTGGCCCAAATCTATTCAATTCGATTGCATAAGGTAAATATCATTTCAAGAAATAACAATTACTAATTAATTCGAAGCTAGTACGCGAAATTAGAAATTTTGACCAAAATGCCCCTCGAGCCCACGTCTCGAAATCGGGTAAAGTTATATTTTTCCGGACACCCATTCACTCACGAACTCACTCGAACAAGAATCATCGAAATCCGATGTCAAAACTCCCTAAATTCGCAGATTTTTGGTGGGGGGAGTTTTATCAAGTTTCCATGGGTTTTTCACCCATTTTTGTTAATTAGATTAAGGGAAATGATGTGGGTTAATAGTCTAACAATGAATTAGGATTAGAAAACGTTACCTATGAACCTTCTCTTCAAATCCCATTGAAAATAGCCAATTCCCGAGCTCTCAAACAATTTTAGACTTATGAATTTCAAATCTTCGGATGTTGGAATAAACAACACATGGATCTCGCACCTGCGGTCCCTTTAACCGCACCTAAAGTGCCGCACCTGCGGAAATTCCATCGCAGGTGCAGAAATCACTTAAGATCACCTGGGGCCGCACTTGCGGTCGTTTGGTTGCACCTGCGATCCCGCGCCTGCGGAACCCAAGTCGCACCTGCGACCACTGGCCACCCCACTCAACAACCACACTTGCGACCAAGCCGGCGGCACCTGCGTGTCCGCACTTGGGGAAAAACCATCGCAGGTGCGAGACACCAGAAACAGGTCTAGTTCAGCAGCACATAAGACTCCAATTTCACCCGTTGGGCATCCGAAACAACCCCGAGGTCCCCGGGACCTCAACCAAACCTACCAACTGACCCGGATACCTCATTCAAACTTTGTCGGGCCTTAAAAACACATCCCATAACATCAAAATCATCAATTATGCATAGATTCAAGCCTATGAACTTAGGAATTTTCAAGAATTCACATTCGACGCCGAAACACGTCTAAACTTACCCGGACCTGCTGTCACTTTCGAAATTCCATTCCGAGTCTGATATAAAAATCTCACCTATTAGCCGAAATCGCCGAAATTCTAACTTTCGCCAATTAAAACCTAAATCTACAACCTACCTCAAAAACACATTCCGAACATGCTCCTAGCCCCGAAATCACTCAACGGAGCTAACGGAGTCAACGTAATTTCATTCTGAATCTGTCTTCATACAACTCTAGCTACGGTCTGATTTCTAAGGCTGAAATTCACATTAAAGGACTATGTGTCCTAAATCACTCCAAATTTCACCACTCAATGCCCCGAAAAGTTCCATTAATATAATTAGACATGGGAAAAGCAGTTATTAGGGGATCGAGGTGCTAACTCTCAAAATGACCGACCGAGTCGTTACAGGTCGGGTATGGCCAATTTCGAGATTTTTGGTTAATTTTGATACTTTTCGAATGGAATTCGTTCCTTGGCATATAATAATGATATAAATCTGATTTTTGGTAGATTTGAAGCAATCGGAGGCCGAGTCTAGAGGCAAGGCATTGAGGGCTAGGTTTTTAGCCGGTTTTGAGGTAAGTAACGTTTCCAAACTTGGTTCTAAGGGTTCGAAACCCCGAACTATATGATATATGACTATAATTAAGGTTACACACATGCCAAGTGATGGGCGTGCGGCCGTGCACCGAGTGATTTGTGGCCTGGCTCATCCCATGGCACTGTCTAGTAGCTATTACGGATCGATGTCCGCACTTTTATTGATGTAGTTAAATGCTAGGGCTTCACGCCAAAAATGTTGAGACGTGAGTGGTCGTATATTACTGTCTCTTCATGTGTTTATTTGATTTCATATACTCAGTCCTGTTATAACATATCACTTTATGCCTTAGTCTCGGTAATTGTAATTTTATATATATGTACTAATTCATCCATCTGTGAGCCATGTGAGCGAGACTGGAGAGTAATGACTAAGTGAGGCCGAGAGCCTGTTATTGAGACACTTATGAGATCGGACTACACACCACAGAGGTACTCTGATCATGCCTTCATTGGCTTGATATAGTGCTTGGGCTAATAAGAGCCCCTCCGGAGACATTACACCCTCAGTGAGCGCAGTGATATAGAGGGATGGATCTTCCCTGGACATGGATCTTGTCCGAAGTTGATGATATGTGAGGGATGGATCATCCCTGGACATGATTTTTGTCTGAATGTTGTATTCCGGAGATGGATCTTCTCCGTGGAGGCTGGATTGGCCTTTTCATCAATACTGAGTGACTACGGTCACAGGTGTTCATGTACATTCTGGGATGGATCTTTCCTTGGCGTGACAGCCATATATAGTGCTGAGTGGACTTCTGTGTGAAGGTTGTGAGCACTTTGTGCATCTCCACACTGGTTTCATATATATTTATATTAGTATGTAGAGAATACTGGTCATACCTGGCATATTTTGTTCATTTTCTTATAAACTGTGAATATGTCTAATTTTTGTACGTTGTTTATTGTAATTTCTGAGGTTTAGTCTGTCACTACCTCTCAGCCCATAGTTTGGGTTCATTATTTCTGAGTTGGTGTACTCACGTTACCCCCTGCACCTTGTGTGCAGATCCAGGTTCTTCTTTATCTTCCTTTTGTATTTTGTTTTCTCCAAACATTATTATGTCAGCTTTACATTTCGACGTTGTATTTATAGTAGCTCGTGGCTTGGTGACACTGGATCTGGGGTTTGATTTTAAATTGTCTTTAATGATGTTAGACTTCCAAATGAATTATTATCGATACTTTTGCTTCTGGATTTATAAATGTTTCTGGAAAAAAAAAACTTTGCTTCGACGACATGTGTGGCTTGCCTGATTCCACGTTAGACGCCATCATGACTAAGTGTTTGGGGTCGTGACATAAACATGTTAGGAGAAAATTGAATTTTGCTTTTATGTCACGTGTTTGTTCATTACATAATTTTGAATCATTTATTGCATGTGATGTAAGTTAATTTAGGATTAAGCATGTAGACAACTTGAACCAAATTCATGTGCTATAAAAGATTTGATCATTATGTTATTAAAAGTTGTTTTAATAACACTTCCCTCCTACTAAAATTTGAGTTCTTATATGATATAAATTTTTATTATGAAGTTATTCATCAAAATAAATAATTTTATTTATTTCTTTTTTATTAGGAGCGACCTCACAACCAGAAGACTTATAGTTCGAGAATTTGTTAAAGTTATTTATTGCATTAGATGCATTGATTGAAAGAATTATTTAATTTTACACGAGACGCCTGGACTACCCGGTGAGTATAAAATTTGATAAGTTCTTTGTAATCATGATGGTTGAACTCAACTATGTCAATAGGATCAACCTGACTACCAGGGGACTATTTGGCATAGAGATGTTTATGAAAATTATATGTGAATACAATTTGTAAGAGTACCTACCTTTAAAATAGATGTGGGAAACGACTTGACTTCCAAAGGGCTCATACATATTGTTAAAGGATTTCTTTCTCCACTAATAGAAATAAGATTTCTTAAACTATAATGACGGTAAATGGATTAAAATAATTAGTGAAAATATCATTTAGATAAAAGTCCATGTCATTATGATATATGTAAATATGTTCATATATTATTGTATTTTCTTTTCTATATTTTAGATTTCTTAATATTTATGTTATATCACTGCATGAAATACTTGAAACCAACAAGTTGGTAGGACCAAACTTTAATGACTGGTATAGAAATTTGAGAATTGTTCTCATGCATGAAAAGCTCATTGATGTGATCAATAAGCCTGCAAATATAGTCCCACCAGAGAATGATGTTAAAGGCACCAAGGTTTATCAGAAATACTTGGAAGAATGTCTTGCTATTAAACGCATCATTCTCGCTTCTATGAGTTCTGAACTCTAGAGGAAACAACAGAATATGGATCCAACTATAATAATTGAAAATCTTAAGAAGATGGTTGATACACAATTGGACATTAAAAACTCTCCATTACCTCATGTCAATCATGTGATTGATCTCACCGGAGAACTTAAGAATTTGGGGTACAAGTTAGAATAGAGCTTTCTCAAGATTTGATCTTGCAGTCAGTATGTGATTGTCATGCCCTGAACCTAGGGAGAGAGACTGCACTCGATGCCTCACCTAAACTTGCGTACCAACTTGCGACTAAGGGTCTCTAGACATATAATGTCATACATTGTCCATGGGAAACAATGCAAGTCAATTTGCGAACGCTGTCTAAACACCAATATAAAGTTGGGCCGACAACGCCGTCATAACTACTACAACTAGAAAACCAACAAATATATACATATAAGACCTAGAAGCTTAACATACTACACTAATTAACAGGATATATCTACACGCCTCTACTAATGGATGTATTGTGATTGGAACAAGGGCCACGACCTACCCATAACATATAGATACATATATACACAAGATATACATAAGACTCTGGACCCGACAACTCTGAAGGACGTGGAGCTTACCGATCAAGCTGAACTCATGTAATACCTATTGAGGAGGTCTACCCGTCTGTCTGTCTGAACCTGCACGCATGAAATACAGCATCCCTGGCAAAATGGACGTCAGTACGAAATAATGTACCGAGTATGTAAGGCAACAGAATAACTGAAAGCTGAAACTGAACTAATAATATAATAACTAAAAGTAATTGGGAGTCAAAGATAATCTGAAGATATGCTTACCTGTTGATACTGACTCAACTCTCTCAATATAGTAAGTAAAATAGTTGTCCAACCTTATAAGGCTCGGAATATATAATTGCTCTGCCTTAGTAGGCTCACTCATAAGTGCTCGGTCATACTAGGCTCTGTATCTCGACTATGCTGGGCTCGCTCATAGGCTCTCGGCCACAGTAGGCTCGATATATAACTTACCATCTGATCGGAGGTTGCCCAGATCGATTGTAATGACAATATTGTAATACTTTATATATAGGCCCTCATCTCTCTTGACTGGAAGAAGACAATACTCAATTGAATATGAAGTCCCGATAAGGGAGAATACTGTAACTTATGAGACTGGGATAATGTATATAAATTTGGGTGTATGAACTTTTCTTTATGTTTATTTATCAAACACATGTAGTTATTGGATCATGCCAAAATGAAGAAAGGTTTAGCCTTAACATACGTGAGCCGATTATTTTGATAATCCCTCTAACATACGTCAATTGCGGTAACACGTAACGGCTGATCGAATTAGGTAAAAATTCATATGATATTCTTGAGAAATATTACATTGTACTCCCTTATAATGACAAAATCTCATGTTGCTTTGAGTTGCTGAAGATTTCGTGCTTATGTGATATATGCAGATGCATATATGAATTACTCATGTTACTTACCATCTTACTTACAAAATCTTACTTACCCATCTTACTTACAAAATCTTAATGTTTGAGATGTCTTATATATGGATGTGGGCCCCACTTAATAAGGCTTACTTTAGCTACCAAATACCTCTTAAAATTCCACCTAACAATGCAAGTAAAGAGTCATCTAATGGCTTTGAGTTGCTGCCACATTTTTGGCCTTTTAAGCTCATCCAATAACTTTATTAAGATTATCCATAAATTCCTTAATTAACTTGTTAATCTCCTATTAACCAATAAGTAATCAGTTATCCACATAATTATGAATTATCTCAAATTACTTAAAATACTACTTACTTTTAACACACTTTATATATCTTTACTATCATGGTCATCTGGTACATTGTATGGAACTAGTCAATAAATACGGGGTATCATAGCTTGGACCGTATTTTATCCCAAATTGTCAAACTTCGACGGAACTTATCTTCGATTTGCTTACCGTATCTCTTTTATGAATTTACATCGATTAACTTATGACGAAACTTTAACGTATGAAAATGCGGGATGTAATATCATTCCCCCCTTTGGAACATTCTCCTCGAATGTTGACTGATCCACTTATCATATCATAACCTTTAGTTTTTGTGAATACATTAATATTCTTCTTGCCATCTAGGCAACTATTCTGTAAATTAATCCAACGTCCAGGGCGTTCCCTCCTTTAGACCTCTTTCTCACACCACAACATGTAGTAGGAATCTTTCCAATATCGTAATTGTTGCTACCTTATGTCATGCAGCATGTACGATTTTTTCCCTTTAAGTGCACCTATGCGATTCTTCTCTCCTTTTTCATCCAGTTTTTAGCCCATCTCTAGGACTCAATTTGTAAACATATGCAGAGCTTGACAAGGTGTCCCTCTGGGAATTTATAGGTATATTGATGTTCTTCGCTCGGTACTTTGTCGAACTTACAAATGTTGTAATATCTTATTTTGTAGGCCCGGTTATCTATCCACATGACTCTACTGCATCTAAGTAGGTCATACTACACCATAACTCTTACTTCAATTTTTCGTTACTGAGGTCTGTTACCAAACTCCAGGTTACTTTCGTTGCTCATCCCATATGTATAAATCTATGTCCATTAATACTTCCGCATTATTGTTCATCTTAAGAATGACGAACTTATGTCCATCCATTATTGATTCACCTCAATATTGATCTATAATCTACCATGATAACATGACCTTTTATGTAACACTGCTGCTAGGGCTTACGTATCATCGGGGAACATCTGAAATGATTTGACTGATCCACCTAGGGTGATACCATGCTTCCACAATCGTATTTCATAGCATCCCAATGTGATTCACCTTACGTGGGTATTTTCATCCCGTATAATTCATGAAATCCCTTTTTTTCTTCTTCAAATCATTACTTAATCGAAGGCTCAAACGTCATCCTCTATCTTCCAGAATTACACCCTCATTCTACTACCATACTTTAGCTTGCGACCTACACATATCCATTTATACTACTCGCAACCTTCCTTCAACTTGCTTGCATCATAGATTTCCTTATGTTATTCTAGAACATCAAGCGAGACATCACATCGTCTCTAACTCTTCTTTACTCTCTTAAATAGACCTCTCAGTACCTAGAAACCCTTAGGCTGGAAGATATGCCACTGACAACACCGCTATGATTCTTGGATACTGGATCCCAGCGCTTCTAGCCTTTTATCTTAAGTGTGGACCATTCACATGCTTGTGCACTTGAGTATCCCGTACGTTGTTCACCTTTACCTTACTTACTTTAAAATATCGCCTCACGTTCTTCTATCTCTTTCATAACCTCCCTTCCACATAGGTATAATTCACATCCATAATTTGAAACTCTATTATAATACTTGCACCTCTGGTCCTATACAATCTGGTGGGAGCTTCATATTGACTTTTTATGAGGATGGTACTTTTCTAATTGGCTTTATCATAGATACATTATAAAATATGGTTGTTGTACTATCTCTCATGCATCTCTGATACTATGAGTGATTCTGTTATGTTCTCAATCATGATTCGTATAACTTTATGGGTCCAAGAATCAGATTCTTCATTTACTTCATTGATGTAAATCTTTAGTTTCTTCTTCCTTCTGATCAACCTTTATCTAGGCTTAAGCTATCTTCCAATCTGCGGCTCATGGTATTTGTTATTACTTTAGCCCTTCATGGACGCTATGGAATATCCATGATACAATCTTCTAACAATTCAATCATTTGTCTATGACCTGGGCTCAATTCTATCTTTTAACTTATACCAGAGTCATATACGGTTGTATGATTGTTAACATATATTCTGCATAGTACCCCAAAATCTTAAGTGTGTTCATAACGTAACTAAATCTGGATCATTGATCGAATAATTCCTTTTGTTCCATCTTAGCTTACTTTAACGTAAGCTATTTCTTTTCCCAGTCTTTCTGCCCACTTAATGCGTGCATTCTTATCTTATCTGAGTTCCCACGCATGTTGGGATTTCTGTGCAACTCATATGGTCCGAATATCACTTTTGATTTTACTCCCCGTTGATTAGCCACGGTAGGTGCCACTTTCTTATGGAGTGCGTACAATGTTGTTGTGAGACTGTTTTTACATGACAATTTCTCCTTCAAGTTACCATGTTTAGGTTGAAACCTTCTTCCTTATTTCCTCATCTAGTTTTTCATTGTAGTACTTAGGGAGGACCCTCTGACTCTTGTAAAGCTGCGAGCTTATTACATCGTACTCCAGATAGAATTTTTTATGTTAATACTCACCTAAAATTATTCTTAGTTACTTACCTCCACACTCATGTGCTCGTAAGGTTGCTTCTGAACTTAAGTTTTGACTGTCTTCCTAGTGGTTCTCTCTTATTTACGTAATACTCATATGGTACCTTTAACTACCAAAATCCTATCTGAATGTTTCTCAAGGATTACAATATCATAATTGTGAGACTGAATTTCGCATTTTGGGGTTCATTATGTTCATCTTGCATGATCTGTTGATTTGTCTGTGTCCTCTTGTCTAGCCATAACTAGGCTCTTCTTAGATCAACTACTAACTACTCTTTGGCCCATTCTTATATCAATATCCTACGTAATCTTTCTTGTGTCATTTCCTTTGTCTTAACTTAACTCTCGCACTGGCTCCTTATTTATCAATAGCATCCCGGGCAGGAACCCTTACTTCCTTTCCTTGGCGTCATTCTTGCATAATGTTCTGGAATCATAGCAAACCTGTAAGATTCGGATAAGTGTGCAATCTCATTCCTTTCTCATTTTTATCGCATACTTCCTTTACCATTCCATAGTTACTACAACCTTTTAATTCTGACTTAATACCATATCACTATGTATCCCCCCCCCCCCCCCCTTTTAGGGGAGTACTAAGATTTAGAGCTACGATGACACCTATAGATATTTACCTCTTCATATTTGGCATCTATTCACATCATCGATGACCCTTACTCACTTTGCGGTAATCCTTCTACACCAAGGATAACGAAATTCCTTACTTACAAGGGTGACACTTAGTACAACTGGCACATACAATCCCTTTAACTTAACTTTTCTCACTTTGCTTGATTTAGGGAAGCGTCTTCCCAAATGACCTTTACCGGTTATTCTTCTATTGTCCATTATATTATCGCCGAAACGTAATCTGGAATTCTCATGATGTCGACCATTATCAAATCACTCGGTCCCTAATCCATGTTTAGTTTATCTTGTTTGTCAGCCCATACTAGTTTTATTACTCTAGAGGTCTAGCTTTTCCTTCTGGTAATCACGTTAGAGTCACGAACATATTTCTTGAAATGACTTTATGGCCTATACTCTTTTGTTGTCTCAAGGCCTATCACCACTTGTCTATTCCTTCACCTGACTATAGGCTCAGTGATACTGTCATTTTATTATCTACCGTTGTCATCCATGTATCACATCTTACTCATAATGCTTCCCCATCTCTCTTCTTATTTCCCTCCTAATATTTATGTTTATCACTTTATTCTGAAAACTCCAACAAGACTTTCTTTTGCTTTTATCTCCCCTTGTTCCATCCCCTGGCTTTTCGGATTGCCTAACATTCTCTCTCTACTAGGGATGGGAGCCGTACTAAGGTAATATTTATCCCTTCCAGGCTTTTAGTGCCTATCTTCTGAATTTTCGATCATGCTAGTATTCACATATAATTGTAATATTCTAGAGTGCACCATATGGGTGTCTCACAAGGAGATCTATTAGCACCTCTGTAATATCCTTCGGAAGTGTCAGCTAACGCAAACAATCCATCCACCATTTTGGGTTACTCTAACCCCAGCCAGATCCTGATATCCATCCTTGTCTTATACTACTTATGTTACTATTGAAGGTAACTCACAATGCTTATAGTTATCTGCATGAGTTGAAAATACCGATAATCCTCACTAATTGGGTACCTCGTACCCTTCTAATCTTGCTCCTTTTACTTGTTGAAGCTTGTATCTACCTCCTGAATCTCTAATTGCCTTTTACCATGAGGTGGATAGATATCCTTACCTTAAGGCTCCTTATCAAGAGGCTTACACGTCTTAATACACACATGATCTACTAAAGACCTTACATTTACTCATCATAAGCATCATGAAAAATCGAGTTCCTCTTACTCAACTCTTCCATAGATACATTCAATCCCTTACCAATCGTCTTTCTAGATGTAGGCATCGTCGTATTATGAATAAGATAGAGTTTAGAAAAGTGAGTTCTTACAATTGAGCTTTACCACACGATCTAGAGAAAGAATAAAGAGTGACAGTCCTAAATGCCCTATAGCCTCCTGCTTATAAGTGTGGTGCACAACACACCCATAACAAGACTCTACTAGATACGACTTGTAGACTCCCTTGGACAGAACTGTTCTAATACCACTTCTGTCACGCCCTGAACCTAGGGGGCGAGACCGGCACCCGGTGCCTCACCTATCCTTGCGTACCAACTTGCGACCAAGGGACTCTGGACATATAATGTCGTACTTCGGCCATGGGACACATTTCAAGACAGTTTGCGAATGCTGTCTAAACATCAATATAAAGATGGGCCGACAAGGCTGTCATAACTACTACAACTGGCAAACCAACAAAATATATACATACAAGACCTACAAGCTCAACATACTGCACTAACTAACAGGATATTCTACAAGCCTCTAATATGGATGTATTGTGATTGGAACAAGGGCCCCGACCTACCCATAACATATATATATACATATATAAACAAGATGTACATAAAACTCTAGACCCAGCAACTCCAAACGACATGGAGCTTACCGATCAAGCTCAACTCATGCAACACCTACTGAGGAGGTCTATATGTGTGTCTGTCTAAACCTACACGCATGAAATGCAGCATCCCCGGCAAAAGGGACGTCAGTATGAAATAATGTACCGAGTTTGTAAGGTAACAAAATAACTGAAACTGAACTGATTATATAATAACTAAAAGTAACTGTGAGTGAATAATAATCTGAAGATATGCTTATCTGTTGATACTAACTCAACTCTCTCAAAAAAGTAAGTAAAATAGTTGTCCGGCCTTATAAGGCTCGGTATATATAACTGCTTTGCCTTAGTAGGCTCCCTCATAGGCGCTCGACCATACTAGGCTCTGTATCTCAGTCGTGCTAGGCTCTCTCATAGGCCCTCGGCCACAGTAAGATCAGTATATAACTTACCATATGATCAGAGGTTTCCTTATAGGGGACTTCCCATCGATTATAGCTCGATGTTAATGATAATATTGTAATACTGTATATATAGGCTCTCAGCTCTTACGGCTGGAAGAGGACAATACTCAATTGAATATTAATTCCCGATAATGGAGAATATTGTAACTTATGAGGCTAAGATAATGTATATAAATTCGGGAGTATGAACTTCTCTTTATGTCTTGTTATCAAACACATGTAGTTATTGGATCATGCCAAAATGAAGAAAGGTTTAGCCTTAACATACCTGAGCCGATTCTCTAGAAAATCCCTAAAACATACGTCAATTGCGACAACACGTAACGGTGGATCAAAGTAAGAAAAAATCCGTATGATATTCTTGAGAAATTTTGCACCGTACTCCCTTATAATTACAAAATCTCACGTTTCTTTGAATTGTTGAAGATCTTTTGTGCTTATGTGATATATGCAGATGCATTGTGATGACCCAAAAGGTCATCCTAAGTAATTCCAGTTAAATCTATATTCTGAGGCCCCGAAAGCCTCTGTTAATCTCACCTCGATATGTGTGCGCAGCCCAAGGCAGGTAGTCGGGAAGCTTCCATGTGAAAATTTGATAAAAATGGGATTTTTGAATTGAATAATTGAATAAAGTTGACTTTGGTCATCATTTTTGGTAAACGAACTCGGACTCGTGATGTGATGGTCCCGGAGGGTCCGTAGGAAAATATGGGACTTGGGCGTAAGCCCGGAATCGAATTCCGAGGTCCCAAGCCCGAGAAAAGAATTTTTAAAGAAATTTATTTTCTGGAAATAATAAAGGATTTTGAAAATGAGTAATTATGTGAAAGCCGTGTTACCGGGACCGTATTATGGTTTCGGAGCCTGGAAAAGGTTTATTATATGTTATTTGTCCTATCTATGAAATTTGGTGTAAAACAGACTTGATTTAACGGGTTTCGGATTAAAATGAGAGATTTAGAGTTAGTAAAGTTTTGAGGATGTTCATAAAACTTAAAATTTTGTTAGGAATGTGATTTTATGCTACCGAGGTCCGAATGCAATTCCGAGGCCGGGAATAGTTCTGCTACGTTATTTATGACTTGTCTGCAAAATTTGAAGTCGTTCCGAGTTGTATGGGTCGGTCCGACGCATCGTTATAGAATTCTAGAATTTCAAAGTTCTTAAGTTTTGAATTCAGGGGTTTTGGAAGGTGATTTTGAGTTTTAGTGTTGTGTTGAGTGTTCTGTGGGCTCGAGCAAGTTCGTCTAATGATTTTGGACTTATTGGTATATTTGGACGGGGGCTCGGGTGGGCCCAGGTGCCTCCTGAACACCGCACGAGGCCAAAAACCAACAAAAATCAATGTTGGTGCACAGAAGCTGGTGTGACCGCAGGTGCAGTTGCCCAGCCGCACGTGCGGGACCGCTCCTGCGGTCCCAGCCACGCAGGTGCGGAGCCTCCGCTGGTGCGGAACAAATTCCGCAAGGGCGGGTCCGCTGGTGCGAAAACCCCTCCGCAGGCGCGACCTCAGCCCCTTGCCCAAAGTCCGCAGGTGCGAGCTCCAGGCCGCAAGAGCGGGACCGCTGGCGCGAACTCCTTCTCCGCAGGCGCGATGCCAGGGTCCCAAGTCCTTTTTCGCAGGGGCGGTGATTTTCTCGCAAGTGCGGTACCGCACCTGCGGTCCAAAGGTCGCAGGTGCGGAAATCACTGTTGCCAGCCCCTTTTAAGTGTCCAAATTAGGGTTTTTTCTTAATTTTACCCACCATCAACTTCCATTAGAGGGAAACCAAGCTTGGGCAGCACCTCCCATGACCACCCACTGTAAGAGGTAAGTTAAACCCCATAATCTTCTAACTTTAACATTAATTCCTAGTTAAATTCACTACTAAATCATCTAAAAATCATAGAATTAGGTACTAAATCATCTAAAAGTGATGAAACTTATTGTGTTCTTAATATTCCTCGTACTATGAATAATTGGTGAATTAGTAGTGATACCTTGATGTTGTTTCATGACGTGGGGAGTGATTGAGTTATTTGTTTCAGTTGAGGCTTACACTGTGAAATTGTATTTCTGATGCAAGGTTGGTTATAGCTGAGACCCTTGTCGGGCATTTGTTGAGTTTGTAATTGATGATTTCTCCTTGCCGGGACAATAGAATTTTATTGAGCATTTCCATGCACTTGAGACTTCTTAATGTTGACTTTCACATTATATTGTTGTTTTGTTTTATTATTTGTCGCACGAGGGGACATGTCGTGCCGACTGTTTGTTATCTGTTTGAGAAGTTAAATTCCTGCCCTTATCTTTACGTTTCAGTTATTACCCTGTTCTACCATGCTAGCATTTTGTTGCCCCTTTTACCCCTAGCATGTTCTCCCAGTATCTATCTTACTTGCTTATTTCCGTCGACATTTTTCATGTTATTACATAGAATTGCATAGGTACATATATTGTTGTCGGTCCTAGCCTCGTCACTACTTCGCCGAGGTTAGGCTCAGCACTTACTCAGTACATGGGATTGGTTATGTTTATGCTACACCTGCACTTCTTTATGTTGTGCAGACTACGCAGCCGGACCCGGTGATCACTGATGGTCGGAGCATCTCATCAGTTCATACAGGAGACATCGAGGTAGAACCGCAGACGTTTGTGGGCTTTGGCGTCACCTTCTACTCTTTACTTTCAGCTCTGTCTTACCTTATATTTCAAAGACAGTCCTATGTATTTATTTTCAGACCTTTGTTTTAGTAATCTCTTAGACAGTTCGTGAGTATGTGACACCAGTTTTGGGATTTTTATATGGGTTTTATTTCGAAATTGCTATGTTATATTTTGGTTATTTTTTAACCTTCACATTGCGGACTATTGATGCCTTAGTTATCTTGTTCGTTTTTGTTGTTAATGAGTTTTATTTAGTTCAATCGTTGGCTTGTCTAGCGGGTTCGCCGTTAGTCGCAGTCATGGACCGAAGGTGGGATTTCGGGTCGTGACAAGTTGGTATCAGAGCCCTAGGTTTCTTAGGTCTCACAACTCACGGACAAACTTGGTAGAGTCTGAGGGATCGGTACGGAGACGTCTGTAATTATCCCCCAGAGGCTGCAAAGTTAGGAATAACTTCACATCTTTCCTTCTCTGTCGTGCCAGTTGAATTCTGAATACTAATTGAGTCTCTATTTTACTCTCTCGCAGATGGAGAGGACGCCCGATTCCTCATCGACCGACTAGCAGCCTGATCCTCCTATTGCAGCTCCTACAAGGGGCCAAGGCCGTGCTAGAGGCCGAGGCAGAGCTAGAGCAGCAGCTCCAGTAGAGGACCCACAGGTAGACTTTTCCGGTGAGGTTCCTACTCCGACAGTCCTAGTTGGACCGGCTCAGGTCCCAGAGGGGTTCATTGCCACCCCAGTGCTTCAGGACGCTCTAGTTCACTTAGTGGGACTCATGGAGAGTGTGCCCCAGGCCGGTCTCCTTCCTACTGCACCATCTAGATCTTAGGCTGGGGGAGGGACCCAGACTCCTGCTATTCATACGCCAGAACAGTTTGCCATTCAATTCCAAACTCTGACACCTCAGACGGCCGCAGTAGTTCAGTCGGGTATTGTGGCACCGGCAGTTAAGGGAGCAGCCATGTCAGCAGACGCTCTGTGGAGGTTGGATCTGTTCACCAAGTTATTCACTACTACATTTACTGGTACACCATCAGAGGATCCCCAGGACTATTTAGACAGCTGTTATGACGTCCTTCGGAACATGGGCATTGTGGAGACCAATGGGGTTGATTCTGCTACATTTCGTCTTGCTGGCACCGCAAAGACTTGGTGGAGGGATTACTGCTTGACCAGACCAGCTGGGTCTGCACCTCTGACTTGGGCTCAGTTCTCCGAGTTTTTCTTGGGGAAGTTCCTTCCAGTTACTCAGAGAGAGGATCTTCAGAGGCGGTTTGAGCGTCTACAGCAGGGCTCCATGTCCGTCACTCAGTACGAGACCAGGTTCATTACTCTGGCCAGGCATGCCATTATGATACTCCCCACTGACCGGGAGAGGGTTTGGAGATTTATTGAGGGTCTAGCTCAATCCATCAGACTCTAGATGGCCAGAGAGACGGGTACTGATATCTATTTTCAGGATACAGTCGATGTGGCTAGGCGCATTGAGATGGTATTATCCTAGGGTGGTGGACAGGGGTCTGACAAGAGACCTCGTCATTTCGGCCGTTTCAGTGGTGCCTAATCTGGAGGAAGAGATCCCTTTAGCAGAGGTCATCCTCCTAGGCCTTATCAGTCGGCACTCCAGGTATCCCGCAGTGCACCTTCAGCGTCCATCAGTGCACCGCCGATTCAGAGCTATCAGAGTTGTCATTCTGGTCATCGGGGACAGTTCCAGGGTCAGTACTCTCAGCAGCCTAGGTCTTGCTTCACTTGCGGTGGTATAGGGCATATTTCCAGGTTTTGCCCCCAAGATTTTGGTGGTTCTCATTATCGGGGTTCCCGTGCCATGGTTCCCGCATCAGTTTCACCTTCACCCCCTCAACCAGCTAGGGGTGGTGGTCGTGGTGCCAGAGGTGGAGGTCAAACTCATAGAGGTGGAGGGCAGGCCATGAGAGGTAGAGGTCAGCCCGTGGCAGGTAGACCCAGAGATATACAGGTTGGAGGGGCTCGTCCCCGGTGTTATGCTTTTCCTGCTCGTCAAGATGCTGAGGCTTCTGATGCAGATATTACAGGTACAGTTTTAGTTTGTAGCCGAGAGGCTTCGGTGTTATTTGATCTAGGTTCTACATTTTCCTATGTGTCTTCGTATTTTGCCTTGTATATGAGCATGCCCCGTGATTCCTTGAGTACTGTTGTACATGTGTCTACGCGGGTGGGTGATTCTATAGTGGTACATCAAGTCTACCGTTCTTGCGTAGTAGTTATTGGTGGTTTGGAGACTCAGGTTGATCTCTTGATTCTTGATATGGTTGACATTGATATTATATTGGGCATGGACTAGTTATCTTCCTATTATGCTATTCTTGACTCTCATGCCAAGAAAGTGACCCTAGCCTTGCCAGGAGTACCTCGGTTAGAGTGGAGAGGGACTTCTAGTCATTCATCTGGTAGAGTTATCTCTTATATGAAGGCTCGGCACATGGTCGAGAAGGGGTGTTTGTCCTATTTTGCCTATGTTCGTGATTCTAACACTGAGGTTCCTTCTATGGAGTTTGTGCCCGTGGTTCGTGAATTTCCAGAAGTATTCCCTGCTGACCTGCCGGGTATGCCACCCGACAGGGATATTGCTTTTTGTATTGAGCTAGCTGAGGGCACTCACCCCTTTTCTATTCCCCCGTATCGTATGGCTCCGCCAGAGTTGAAGGAATTAAAGAAGCAATTACAGGATTTGTTGGATAAAGGTTTCATCAGGCCTAGTGTTTCACCTTGGGGTGCTCCAGTATTGTTCGTGAAGAAGAAAGATGGCTCAATGAGGATGTGTATTGACTACCGACAGTTGAATAAGGTTATTATTAAGAACAAGTATCCTTTGCCGAGGATTGATGACTTATTTGATCAGCTTAAGGGTGCTACGGTGTTCTCTAAAATAGACTTGAGGTCTGGTTATCATCAGCTGAGGATTAGGGCTTCTGATGTGCCTAAGACAGCTTTTCGCACTCGTTATGGGCATTATGAGTTTTTGGTCATGTCGTTCAGGTTGACTAATGCCCCCGCTTCTTTCATGGAGTTGATGAATCAGGTATTTCGGCCTTATTTGGACTCATTTGTGATCATGTTTATACATGATATTTTGATATACTCTCGCAGCCGAGAGGAGCACGAGCAGCACCTTTGAGTCGTCCTCCAGACTCTGAGGGATAGGTAGTTGTCTGCCACGTTTTCTAAGTGTGAGTTCTGGTTGAGTTATGTGGCACTCTTGGGCCACGTGGTATCGGCAGAGGTCATTCAGGTGGATCCGAAGAAAGTTTCAGCAGTTAGAGATTGGCCTAGGCCCACTTAATTCGGAGTTTCTTGGGCCTAGCAGACTATTATCGTTGGTTCATTGAAGGGTTTTCATCTATAGCAGCCCCCATGACCAAGTTGACGAAGAAGAGTGTTTAGTTCATATGGTCGGAGGAGTGTGAATCGAGCTTTCAGAAGCTCAAGACAGCATTGACCACAGCACCAGTGTTGGTACTGCCCACAGGTTCAGGTTCTTATACTGTGTATTGTGATGCTTCGCGAGTTGGGTTGGGTGCAGTTTTGATGCAGGATGGGAGAGTTATAGCCTATGCTTCACGTTAGTTGAAGATTCACGAGAAGAAATATCCAGTCCATGATTTGGAGCTTGCAGCTATTGTTCATGCCTTGAAGATTTGGAGGCACTATTTGTATGGGGTACCGTGTGAGGTATTCACTGATCACAAGAGTTTGCAATACTTGTTTAAGCAAAAGGAGTTGAATATGAGGCAGAGGAGGTGGTTAGAGTTGCTGAAAGATTATGACATTACTATTCTCTATCATCCGGGAAAGGCCAATGTGGTGGCCGATGCCTTGAGCCGGAAGTCAGTCAGCATGGGTAGTTTGGCTTATCTATCAGTTGGAGAGCGACCTTTAGATTTAGATATTCAGGCGTTAGCCAATCGATTTGTTAGATTTGAGGTTTCTGAGGGTGGCAGTGTTTTGGCCCATACCATTGCTCGTTCTTCATTGTATGATCGTATTCGCGCCATGCAGTATGGGGATCATCATTTGTGTGCTCTTAGGGATGCGGTTCGGCACGGATGTGCCAAGCAGGTCACAGTTGATGCTGATAGAGTTTTGAGATTGCAGGGTCGTATATGTGTTTCGGATGTTGATGGTATTCGTGAGTTAATATTGCAGGAGGCCCATAGTTCCCGGTATTCCATTCATCCGGGCGCCGCGAAGATGTACCAGGACTTGCGGCAGCATTATTGGTGGCGTAGAATGAAGAAGGACATTGTGGCTTATGTGGCTCGGTGCTTGAATTATCAGCAGGTTAAATATGAGCACTAGAGACCCGGTAGTTTGATGCAGCAGATTCAGCTTCCCGAGTGGAAGTGGGAGCGTATCACGATGGATTTTTTAGTTGGACTCCC
The DNA here is from genome assembly GCA_005239495.1 of Nicotiana undulata. NCBI lineage: Eukaryota > Viridiplantae > Streptophyta > Magnoliopsida > Solanales > Solanaceae > Nicotiana > Nicotiana undulata. The sequence continues at coordinate 22,103 of ML273171.1, forward strand.
ACGGACTCAGAGGATGGTTGATGCAGTATGGGTTGTTGTAGATAGGCTGACCAAGTCAGCACATTTCATTCACGTGGCGGTTTTATCTTCAGCAGAGAAGCTGGCTCAGATCTATTTGAGAGAGATTGTCAGATTGCACGGTGTGCCCTTATGTATCATATCATACCGAGGTACTCAGTTTACCTCCCATTTCTGGAGAGTATTTCAGAGAGAGTTGGGCACTCAAATTGAGTTGTGCACAGCATTTCATCCTCAGACGGACCAACAGTCCGAGCGCACTATTCAGATTTTGGGAATATGTTGCGGGCATGTGTTATTGATTTTGGTGGTTCATGGGATCAGTTCTTTCCCTTAGCATAGTTTTCCTACAACAACAGTTACCAGTCGAGCATTCAGATGGCTCCGTACGAGGCGTTGTATGGTAGGCGATGTCGGTCTCCAGTCGGATGGTTTGAGCCCGGGGAGGCTTGATTATTGGGTTCTGAGTTAGTCCAGCATGCCTTGGACAAGGTGAAGATTATTTAGGATAGGCTTCATGCAGCTCAGTCCAGGAAAAAGAGTTATGCAGATCGTAGAGTTCGAGATTTGGCTTTCATGGTAGGAGACCAGGTGTTCCTTCGAGTGTCGCCTATGAAGGGCGTGATGAGGTTCAGAAAGAAGGGCAAGTTGAGCCCTAGGTACATTGGTCCATTTGAGATTTTAGATAAGGTAGGAGAAGTGGCCTACAGACTTGCCTTGCTACCACGTTTATCAGCAGTGCATCCAGTGTTTCATGTATCCATGCTCCGGAGGTATATTGCAGATCCCTCTCATGTTCTTGACTTCAGCGGTGTCCAATTGGACAAGGATCTGACTTATGAGGAGGAGCCGGTAGCCATATTAGATAGGCAGGTTCGCTAGTTGAGGTCGAAGAGTTATCCTTCGGTCCGTGTTCAGTGGAGGGGTCAGCCTGCCGAGGCAGCTACTTAGGAGTCCGAGTCCGATATGAGGAGTTGTTACCCCCATTTTTTCTCAGACTCAGGTACTTTTCTATGTCTGTTTCAGGACGAACGTTTGTTTTAGAGGTGGAGATTGCGATGACCCAAAAGGTCATCCGAAGTAATTCCAGCTAAATCTGTATTCCGAGGCCCCGAAAGCCTCCGTTAATCTCACATCGATATGCGTACGTAGCCCGGGGAAGGTAGCTAGGAAGCTTCCATGTGAAAATTTGATAAAAACGGGATTTTTGAATTGAATAATTGAATAAACTTGACTTTGGTCAATGATTTTGGTAAACGGACCCGTACCCCTGATGAGACAGCACCGGAGGGTCCATAGGAAAATATGGGACTTGGGCGTATGCCCGGAATCGAATTTCGAGGTCCCAAGCCCGAGAAATGAATTTTTAAAGAAAATTGTTTTCTGAAAATAATAAAGGATTTTGAAAATGAGTAATTATGTGAAAGCCGTGTTACTGGCCCCGCATTACGGTTCCGGAGCCCGGAATAGGTTTATTATATGTTATTTGTCCTATCTGTCAAATTTGGTGTAAAACAAACTTGATTTGATGGGTTTCGGATCAAAATGAGAGATTTAGAGTTAGTAAAGTTTTGAGGATGTTCATAAAACTTGAAATTGGGTTAGGAATGTGATTTTATGCTACCGAGGTCCGAATGCAATTTCGAGGCCAGGAATAGTTCCGCTACGTTATTTATGACTTGTCTGCAAAATTTGAAGTCATTCCGAGTTGTAAGGGTCGGTCCGGCGCATTTTATAGAATTCTAGAATTTCAAAGTTCTTAAGTTTTGAATTTAGGGGTTTTGGAGGGTGATTTTGAGTTTTAGCGTTGTGTTGAGTGTTCCGTGGGCTCGAGCAAGTCCGTCTAATGATTTGGGACTTGTTGGTATATTTGGACGGGGGCTCGGGTGGGCCCAGGTTCCTCCTGAACCCTGCACGAGACCAAAAACCAGCAAAAATCACTGCTGGTGTGACCGCATGTGCGGAGCCTCCGCTAGTGCGGAACAAATTCCGCAGGGACGGGTCCGCAGGGACGGGTCCGCAGGTGCGGAAACCACTCCGCAAGCGCCACCTCAGCCCCCTTGCCAAAAGTCCGCAGGTGCGAGCTCCAGGCCGCAAGAGCGGGACCGCTGGCGCGGACTCCTTCTCCACAGACGCGATGCCAGGGTCCCAGGCCCTTTTCCGCAAGGGCGGTGATTTTCTCGCAGGTGCGTGACCGCAGGTGCGGTCCCAAGGTCGCAAGTGCGGAAATCACTGTTGCCAGCCCCTTTTATGTGTCCAAATTACAGTTTTTTCTTCATTTTACCCACCATCAACTTCCATTAGATAGCAACCAAGCTTGGGCAGCACCTCCCACAACCACCCACTGTAAGAGGTAAGTTAAACCCCATAATTTTCTAGCTTTAACATTAATTCCTAGTTAAATTCACTACTAAATCATCTAAAAATCATAGAATTAGGTAGTAATTTTAGGGTTCTTGAGGATTTTGTGACTTTCCATGTTAGGCCATGAATTCTTGTATAAATCACATAACTTCGATCCTTAGACTCCGGGTAATTGATTCCTTCATGAATTTTCGAAAATCTGAATGTGTGGGTCCGGGGTCAAATTTTAGTATTCTTGGAAGAATAGTAGGAAATGTATAATTAGGCTTGGGAATTGGTTTATTGAGTACTTATTGATGTTAATAAATCCTTTATGTCTAGATATTACCGATTCGGAGTTGGATTCGAGAGGGAAGGCTGTGATTGAGGCTTGACTTGTATTTTTGGAGCCGAGGTAAGTGTTTGGCCTAACTCCAGCTTGAGGGATTAGGTATAGAGTCTTATTTGCTATGTGTAACTCATGTCCAACGTATAGGCGTGCTGACGAGTGCCTATATGTTGCGGTCAAGCATGCCCGTGAGTCAATTGTGATGAAACTTATTGTGCTCTTAATATTCCTCGTACTATGAGTAATTGGTGAAATAGTAGTGATACCTTGATGTTGTTTCATGACGTGGGGAGTTATTGAGTTATTTGTTTTGGCTGAGGCTTACACTGTGAAATTGTATTTCTGATGCGAGGTTGGTTATAGCTGAGACCTTTGTCGGGCATTTGTTGAGTTTGTAATTGATGATTTCTCCTTGCCGGGACAATAGAATTTTATTGAGCATTTCCATGCACTTGAGACTTCTTAATGTTGACTTTCACATTATATTGTTGTTTTGTTTTATTATTTGTCGTACGAGGGGACATGCCGTGCCGACTGTTTGTTATCTGTTTGAGAAGTTAAATTCCTGCCCTTATCTTTAAATTTCAGTTATTACCATGTTCTACCGTGGTAGCATTTTGTTGCCCCTTTTACCCCCAGCATGTTCTCCCCGTATCTGTCTTACTTGCTTATTTCCGTCGACATTTGTCATGTTATTATATAGAATTGCATAGGTACATATATTATTGTCGGTCCTAGCCTCGTCACTACTTCGCCGAGGTTAGGCTCGGCACTTACTCAGTACATGGGGTCGGTTGTACTGATGCTACACCTGCACTTCTTTATGTTGTGCAGACTACGCAGCCGGACCCGGTGATCACTGACGGTCGGAGCATCTCATCAGTTCATACAGGAGACATCGAGGTAGACCCGCAGACGTTCGTGGGCCTTGGCGTCACCTTCTACTCTTCACTTTCAGCTCTGTCTTACCTTATATATCAAAGACAGTCCTATGTATTTATTTTCAGACCTTTGTTTTAGTAATCTCTTAGACAGTTTGTGAGTATGTGACACCAGTTCTGGGATTTTTATATGGTTTTTATTTCGAAATTGCTATGTTATATTTTGGTTATTTTTTAACCTTCACATTGCGGACCATCGATGCCTTAGTTATCTTGTTCGTTTTTGTTGTTAATGAGTTTTATTTAGTTCAATCGTTAGCTTGTATAGCGGGTTCGCCATTTGTCGCAGTCATGGCCCGAAGGTGGGATTTCGGGTCGTGACATGCATATATGCATTATGTGGGCCCCACTTAATAAGGCTTACTTTAGCCACCAAATACCTCTTAAAATGCCACCTAACAATGCAAGTAATGAGTCACCAAATGTCTTTGAGTTGCTGCCACGTTTTTGGCCTTTTAAGCTCATCCAATAACTTGATTAAGCTTTTCCAAAAATTCCTTAATTAACATGTTAATCTCCTATTAACCAATAATTAATCAATTATCCACATAATTAAGAGTTATCTCAAATTACTTAGAATACTACTTACTTTTAACATACCTTATACATCTTTAGTATCATGGTCATGTGGTACCCTGTATGGCACTAGCCCATAAATACGGAGTATTATAGCTTGGACCGTATTTAATCCCAATTGCCAAACTTCGACGAAACTCATCTTCGATTTTCTTACCCTCTATCCTTCACGAATTAGCTTATCACTTGTTTGAAATGGCATAATGCTTATAATCTCAAAATAATCTCATTCCCGAACTTACGTCGATTAACTTACAATGAAACTTTAACGTACGAAAATGCGGGATGTAACAATGATGCTGAATGTTTTCACTTTAAGAAGAAAGGGCATTGGTAGAGAAACTACAAGGAGTATCTAGCAACACTAATGGATAAGAAACAAGGTGAGACATTAATGAAAAATATTTTTAAGGTTTCTTTAGCTACTACTAATTCTTTATTGTGGGTATTAGATACTGGCAGTGGTTATAACATCTGCAATATGTTACAAGGGTTCAATATTGACACGACCCCAAATCCTAAAAGGTCGTGATGGCGCCTTTCGTGGAACTAGGCTAGCAAACCATCACATAACTACACATTTATTTTAATAAATTTACTCAATATCATTAAATACCAGCATGATAAGTATAAAAAGTTTCCCTATGTCTTTAAGCAACATAATATGATCCGATAGTCTAAACAAATCCCCCAGAACTGGAGTCAACTGTGTTGTTTTAGACGTCAATACCACACAAGAAGATAGATTAATTTGTGTGATATCTAATTTTAGAGTGCGTTCTTAGTAGAAGAACCTGGCTCTTCTTGGTGCTCCAACTTCTACTGTTGCGGAATAATAAATGCAATAAAGTAAAAACACAGAGATTTTTACGTGGAAAAAACATGGCTCAAAAGGTGAAGAAACCACGACCTACTCCTCAGCAGGATTTTCAAAAACTCTTCACTACAACTCTGAGCCAAACAACATTTACAAAATAAACGCTTTTGTAAACCTAGGACTAACTCTAATCCCTTTGTAGCAACCTAGCCTCTAGCTAATTGCGACAAGCTTCAAGTTAACTCTAACATGAACAATGTGTACCTATTACAATTGCTTCTAAGAAAGCTGAGAAGATACAATATTAAAACACCTAGTACAACCAACTAGACTCAATGACAAACATATGGAACTGGTTCTTCTAGCTGGTCTGTAGCCTTTGTATCGCACAGTAATTCTGCTTGCAAAATCTCTGGAATTTTGCTTTCGTATCTTGATTCACTTCTGTACTTGTGCATTAGAAATTCAAGCAGGAATATTTCAATTATTTATAGAGTCAGTCGTTGAGTTTGTCGTTCAGTTCTGGTACAACTCTTCCTGGGTGAAAGAGTTCGTATTAACCTCAACTTCCTTCCTTTGTTACTTTCCTTGCTGATTTCAACTTCATCTTCTTATCAATTTGCAACCTTTTTGCATTAGGAGACAATTTCTTGGTTCATTAATATTTCACAAACACATTTATCTCCAATGCATATACGGTTCATGTGCCAGCGCGTCAGTTCAAGTATGTGTGCTCCGATGGACCTGGTTCAACTGGTCAGACATTTGTCAATCTTCAAAACTATGTCGTGACTTGGGTCAACAAATTCCCCCTTTTTGATGATGACAAACTCTGTGCTTCTCCATGTATACACTTCAAACACTTTGTATGTTTTTAAGCATTTATCATAGAGAAACCAGGTTCATTAGGTTATAAATATTAAATGAAATATAAAAGCAAAAGGCACGTGTCTTCCCCCTTTTGGCATCATCGAAAAGTTTTCAAAATGATAAACTTACCAGAGGTTATTAACAATTAATCATGGCCAGTTGAGGCAACTGTAGGTGCAAAACATGATTAATCATCACAAGAAACTAATAAATGTAAGCTAAATAAGAAATTGAGACAAGTCAATAACAAAACAGCAAAATTCATTGATTAAGAATGACAATCAACCACCATACAGTAAAAAAACAAAAACAACCATAACCATGAGCAAAATAGATAAAGAACAATAGAAACAAGTCCTGAACTGGGCACTGAAGGGGAGTTTAGGTAGCTCTAGACAGCCTAGGGATGGGAAGGTGCAGAGGAGGTTGGATTCTTGGCTTGAAGGAGAGACAGCATTTGGTCAAGAACACCTTCATTTTTCTCCATCTCTTTTGCTAGTTCAACTCTGAGAGCATCCCGCTCAGCTTCAACCTCAATCAAGCGAGATTTCAAACGAAGGATCTCCATATCCTTTATCTCGCTTTCCTGCACCAAAGTTCTGACTTTTCTATTGACAGGCTGCTTCCTAGATTTTTAACCAGGTTCATCTGCAGGAACATTGACAGTACAATAACATGTCAGCAAAGTATCCTTCCCAAAATAGTCCTTGGCAGTAGCCATTTCAGCCTTCTTCACAGGAACATCAAAATGAGCAAGTACAACTGTCAAAATAAAGCCATATGGAATAGCATGTGCTTTTGTTCCATTCACAACTCTGTCCAAGAATTGGATGATGAAATATCGCTAGTTGATCTGCTTTCCCCTATACAAACACTCTATCAAGGTCGGATCCATATAGTTGGCTATGTGCCTTCTTTCTTGTCTTGGCAGCAGGAACTTGATGACAAACTCAAAGAACAACTTGTGATCGGGCTTCATTTCACTTTTGTATACTGGCCTGGGTTCAATCTCACTTTCATTGTCACTGAAGAATCTGGTAATGTTGATTGTTGAGGTCATCCCATCCAGACTAGGCCATATTTGCCTAGTGTAATCTTCGTAGCCCTCAGCAGGAATGTTCAGAATTACCCCCAGCTCTTTTGCATCAAAGGAGACTTGAATTCCTTTGACTGTGGAAGTAACCCTGCCCTCCTTGACTACTGCATTACCCATGAACTCCACCAGTTCTGCTCTAGCCAGCCTTTCTTCCATGTGAAGGACCACGTTCTTCCACCCCTGCACATCCAGTGTGTCCAGCAGGTATCGCATCCTAGGTTCCTCGAGATCCTTCAACAACTTTCCCTTCAGAATTGTTCTTTTGCAAGGTGATTCTGTCAGTCAACTCACCAACTTCCTCCTCATCTTCTCCTCTCCACTTTTTATCATCATCTTTCTCAATGACCTTCATTATTCTTGCCTTGGACCTAGTCCTTTAAACAGTGTTTGTAGGTGTGGCAGACACTGTAGCTGACTTCTTTGAAGAAGCCTTAGCCCTTTTTTATTTTGGTGCCTCAACCACAACCGGAGCAGTCTGCTCCTCATGATGGACCAGGTCCATCGTATCCTTTTCAACAGCAACAGTCTCCACAGGCTCTCCTACTTTAGCCTTTCCCTTTGTAGCTTTCCTTTTCTTGCTCTCTAGCAGAGCCCTCTCAAACATTTCTTCTTCGGAAGAGGAACTGGGGTAGTAGCCTTCTTCGACTTCTGAGTCCTCCTTTTTTTGGGGTTATAGGTCCCCCCTAGTTTCTTTAGCTTGTCAGCCAATATCTCGTCCCCAGATGAAACAGGTTCATTTGCTCCTTTCTGTAAGCTTTTTAAAGTTGCCGCTGCTTCCTCAGCTACACTTCCCGCTAAATCGGTGACATCTTCTCCAACCTTCTCAGGAATAGGACCACATATAGCCAATGTGGTACCATCCTCCCCAAATTCCCTTACAGAAGTTTCTTCACCCTCTCTCTCAAGACTTTTACCTTTTCCCAATTTTCTTTGCCTATTCGGTACTTAAACATCAACTACCGACCCAACCAGAACAAACCTGTTCTCAGCATTTACAGGTTCAGAAATAGCATCAAGATTACTTTGTTCAGAATTTGATGAACCAGGTGCTTCATCCTCGTTGGCTGATTTAAAATATTCACTTGATGATTCAGAGTTATTGTCCTTTTCAGCCTGCAGAATTTCCTCCAATAATCATGCACGAGACCCAGAAGCCACTGATATTTTGGCAAGAAACTTTACACGACGATCACGGGGGGCTGGGTTAGGGGTAGGTGTGGGTTCAGGAATAGGAGGGTTTTCAGGGGTTGAGGTTCTTTATGGTGATTGAGAACTGTATACAGATGGAGAATTTGAATTTGATTCATAAAGCCCTCCATCATAATCACGATTTGGCGATGAAGTATAAGAAGAAGCAGGTGATGGTGAAGACATGATTATCAGCGTTGTTAGGAAGAGAAGAAAATTTATCAGATTTCGTTTGAGAAGAGTGAGATGAACTTGGTTCGACGGTTACTTTATGAAAAAAAGAGTAATGATGACCCTTTTATAAGATGTGGCTAAGGAGTTTACAACAGGCAGAGTATTTACTCAAGTGGGAGTCTAATCCTCGTAGGACTGACATTGATTAGACATTTAATTTCCCCCTAAAACTAGGCTAATTAAGCAGACACGGAACATCTTGAAACTAGTTCAATTTTGGGTAAGTACGAAGTATTTGAATATGAACCAAATATAGATAGAGTCCTGCTCATGTATGACTGTAATTGATTTAATAAACGTATGGACACGAGTACGTACCTTGACAGTTAGATGAACCGGCATGGATGAACCAGGTTCATCTTGTTAAGATCTTTAATTTGCCTCAATTTACAAAGTTAGAGAAATATCATTAGCAACCAGAGAATCATATTAATAAATGGAAAGAGAGTATAGAAATAAATTCATGATGCTGAGCAATGATTAGTCTGGTTGATTATCTATGTTAGTGTTTCTAGCTAAAAAAAAATTTCATTTGTTTTTCATTTTTGTTTTTCAATCAGGTGATTTTAATCATCCTTAATTCAAGCCTGTTTCTCTAAAAATGCTCCCTACTCAATGCTTTAGTAAAGATATCTGCAATTTGTTGATCAGTAGCACAAAATTCAATTGAGATCATTCATTTTTCATAGTTATCCCTCAAGAAATGGTGACTAACATCATGTGCTTAGTTCTGTTATGACGAACCGGGTTCTTCGTCATACTAATGGCACTAGTGTTATCACAGAAAATAGGAATGCATCCCACATCTATACCAAAGTCCATGATTTGTTTCTTGATCCATAGCAACTGAGCACAGCAAGAGGCTGCAACCACATATTCAGCCTCAGCAGTAGACAGAACTACTGAATTTTGATTCTTGGTGGCCCAAGACACAAGGCAAGAGCCTAAGAAGTGAGCCATGCCTGAATTACTTTTCCTGTCAACCAGAAAACCTGCATAATCAGCATCAGTATATCCTACAAGGTCGAAATTAGTACTTTTAGGATACCAATGGCACAAATCAATGATGCCTTTCAAATATCTCAAAGTTCTCTTCACTGCAGTGAGGGGGGACTCTCATTTGGATTTGCCTAAAACCTAGCACACAGTCCCACGCAGAACAAAATATCAGGTATGTTGGCAGTGAGATGTAATAGAGACCCAATCATCCCTCTATATATCTATTGATCAACGGATGAACTAGGTTCATCCACATCCAATTTTGTAGATGTGGCTATGGGAGTGTCTATTTCCTTTGAGTCCTCCATTTTTAATTCTTCAGCAGTTCTTTCACATACTTTTGTTGATTGATCATTGTTCCATTTGGGTTTTTCTTGATTTGCAAGCCTAAGAAGAAGTTCAGCTCACCCATCACGCTCATCTCAAACTTGCTCCCCATAAGTGTAACAAATTCCTTACTCAGTTTTTAAGTAGTTGCTCCAAATATAATATCATCCACATATATTTGCACAACCAGGAGTTCTTTTACCCTTTTTTTTAAGAACAAGGTGATGTCAATTTTTCCTCGTTTGTACCCATGTTCTAGAAAGAATTTTGATAATCGTTCGTACCATGCTCTTGAAGCTTTTTTGAGACCATACAGAGCCTTGTCAAGTTTGTATACGTGGTCAGGTGACTCCTTGCTTTCAAAACTTGGAGGTTGTTTGACAAATACATCTTCCTTCAAATAGCCATTGAGAAAGGCACTCTTAACATCCATTTGATGGAGAGTGAATTCCATATGTGCAGCAAATGCTATAAGAAGGCTGATTGCCTCTAGTCTTGCCACAGGGGAAAAGGTCTCATCATAGTCAGTTCCCTCTTCTTGACTATACCCTTGAACAACCAGTCTGGCCTTGTTTCTTGTAACAGCTACATCATCATCGAGCTTGTTCCTGAAGACCCACTTTGTACCAATCACTGATCTGTCTAGTGGCCTGGGTATCAAGTGCCATACTTGACTTCTTTCAAACTAATTCAGCTCCTTTTGCATGGCATTTACCCAATCAGCATGTTGTAGTGCTTCACCAATATTCTTTGGTTCGATTAAGGATAGGAAGGCATCAAACGCAAGCAGATTTTTCAAGGAGGCTCTTGTTTTGATTCCGGATGACAAATCTGTTATGATGTTTTCAAGAGGGTGAGAACTTTGATATCTGTGTGGTTTGAGCACCAATTGTTCACTTCTGGATGATTCTATGGTGTCTTGGTGTTGTGGAACAGGATCAGGTCCAAGATTCACATGTTGACTTCCCCCTGTCATGTTGCTTGGGTTAGTTGGACCTGGTCCATTACCTGTTCCTTCTTCCATGACTGCTTCAATGTGTTCACTGCTTCTCACCAGTCCAAGCTCCTCATCTTCTGGTTCCTACTTTGCAAACCCCTATAATATCACCTTTCTATCCATTTCCAAATGAGACATTTCCTCCTTTGAGGTTTTTCAAGTGAAAGGAACTATTCCTTGTTCCCCGTCATATGCTTTCAGCAGCCACTATCCAAAAACCTAATTTGGCTGCTTCCTCTCACTTGTACCTACAAAAGGAAATCAGGGGTTAGTTTTAAGAACCCAAACTAGTTTGGGTCCTTTTCTATGAGAGAATGGATGAATCAAATTTTTTCTGGCCCAATTTGGTAGCCAGTTTTTCTTTTTGACAAACCTCTCATTTTTTCGACTGGCATGTTCTTTTGCAGTACACTCATATTTGTAGTGGCCAGTCTTACCACAGTGGGTGCAGATTTTATTTTCAGGAGAGTGAGATACTTGTTTTTTGGATCCCACTTGGGAAATTGACTCCCAAAACCAAGCCATCTCCGGTTGCTACTATGATTCTCTCGAAGCCATGTCAAGGCATAAGAGGATTTATTCCATTTACAAGTTCTATCTAATTCATGTTTGACTTTGCCAAGCTCTTCTTTAAGTGATCTTATCTGTTCATTCTTGGCATACATTTTATATTTTAGTTTTCCTAAATTTTCCTCAAACATGACATGAGAGTGATCAACAACCGTTTTATTGGATCATAAGCTCAGTTTCAAGTTCTCAGATTTTAGTTCTAGAATCTCAGTCTCAAGTGGATGAACCTGGTTCAACAAGACAATGTTTTTCTTTTCAGATTCACTGATTCTGATTTCCAAGTTCATGCACTTTGCTTTTAGCATTGCACATTCTTTAGAGAGTTGATCCTTCTCTTTGGTTGTTTCCTTAGAATCGTCTATGAAAACAAGTAGCAACTCAGAGAGTTTTTCCTTAGATAGGAACTTTATTTTGTTTTTAAAATGGGAGATACTTACCTATGGTTCTTCATGTGATTCCTCATCAGATTCTCCAATTGCCATGAGCGCCTGATCTTCAGTCTCCCCATCTTCTGATTCCTCATCTGAACTTTCCCCCCGAGCAGCAACCATAGCCTTTGTTGTGGTTTTCTTAGGTTGGACCAGTTCCTTCTTCCTGTTCCTTCTTTCATATCTCTCCTTTTTCCATTCTACTTCCCACTGAGGACAATTTTTGATGAGATGGTCAGTCTTACCACATTTGTAGCAACCCTCGTTGGTTGGCCTTTCTGGAGCTTTTACTTTGTTGTAGTTTCCTCCTCTAGAGATGTCCTTCTTCCTCATGAGATAGTTTCTGAATTCTTTGGTAATCATGGTCATCTCATCTTCCTCCAAATCTGCTCCCTCAGTGATTCTCAGTGCTAGACTCCTCTCCTTCTTTGGACCATCCATCTTCATTGTCTGCATTCTTAGTTCATAGGCAGTAAGGTTTCCAATTAGCTTGTCCAATCTAAGGGTTGCCATATTTTTTGATTCCTGGATGGAAGTGATCTTGCTTTCCCAGGAAATTGGCAAAACCCTTGTCAGGATTTTTTCTACCCTATCTTCTTCAAGAATTACTCTACCAAGAGACTTAAGTTCATTTTTCAAGGTTGTGAACCTTGTGTACATCTCTTTGATTGTCTTACCTTCTTTCATAGTAAAGTCTTCATACTGAGAGTATAGTAGAGTACCTCTTGATCTTTTTACCTGAGTGTTCCTTCATGGGATACTTGCAAGGTATCCCAGATTTATTTGGCAGTGGTGCAACTTTGGATTCTGCTACACTCATCTGGACCTAGTCCACACACTAGCCAATTTTTGGCCTTTGCATTCTTCTCCCATTTCTTCAGATCCTCAGCAGTGCAGTTAGCTTTAGTCTTTTGTACATCTACACCTTCAGCAGTCTTCTTCATTGTAGCTAGAGGACCATCAGTGACTATGTTCCATAGTTCATAGTCTTCTCCAATCAGGTGGTCCTTCATCCTGTTCTTCCACCAGGAGTAATACTGGCCGTTGAAGAGTGGTGGCCTTGCAGTTGATTGACCCTCCCAGTTTCCAGGTGGTGCACTCATTTTGATCTTTTCCAAAGTGATAACCTTTTCAAGGATAACTTGCTTTGATACCAATTGTTGTTTTAGACGTCAATACCGCACAAAAAGATAGATTAATTTGTGTGGTATCTAGTTTTAGAGTGTTATCTTAGTAGAAGAACTTGGTTCTTCTTGGTGCTCCAACTTCTACTGTTGCGGAATAATAAATGCAGTAAAGTAAAAACACAGAGATATTTACGTGGAAAACACCTGGATTAAAAGGTGAAAAAACCACGACCTACTCCTCAGTAGGATTTTCACAAACTCTTCACTACAACTTTGAGCCAAACAGCATTTACAAAATAAACTCTTTTGTAAACCTAGGAGTAACTCTAATCCCTTTGTAGCAACCTAGCCTCTAGCTAATTGCGATAAGCTTCAAGTTAACTCTAACTTGAACAGTGTGTACCTATTACAATTGTTTCTAAGAAAGCTGATAAGATACAATATTAAAACACCTACTACAACCAACTAGACTCAATAAACAAACAGATGAAACTGGTTCCTCTAGCTGGTCTGTAGCCTTTGTATCGCACAGTAATTCTGCTTGCAAAATCTCTGGGAATTTTACTTTCAGATCTTGATTCACTTCTGTACTTGTGGGTTAGAAATTCAAGCAGGAATACTTCAATTATTTATAGAGTCAGTCGTTGAGTTTGTCGTTCAGTTCTGGTACAACACTTCCTGGGTGAAAGAGTTCGTATTAAACTCAACTTCCTTCCTTTGCTACTTTCCTTGCCGATTTCAACTTCATCTTCTTATTAATTTGCAACATTTTCGCATTAGGAGACAATCTCTTGGTTCATTTATATTTCACAAACACATTTATCTCTTATGCATATACGGTTCATGTGCCAACGCGTCAGGTCCAGTATGTGTGCTCTGATGGACCTGGTTCAACTGGTCAGACATTTGTCAATCTTCAAAACTATGCAGCGACTTGGGTCAACAAACTGATCACGAGTATCTAAGAATAAGGGTAATACTTCTAAAGTCATAATACACTATCTCTGAACAAAACACTAAATCTCTAATAAAGTAAAGGAAATGGAGAAGTTGCGGACGCTGGATAGCTACCTCGAAATCCCAAATGTTGTTAATGAACGAACTCAAATGGCTACTACTCAGAACCAGTACCTGGATCTACACACAGGGGTGTAGAGAGTAATGATGAGTACGCCAACTCAGTAGTAACGAAAATAAATCACAGTCTGAAGAATAAGAAACACACAGCAAAAAACACACCAATCCATAAAATAGTAAAATATCAAGTCTCAATAAAGTATACATAAGTTCGAAAACCAGTTTCCGTAAAAATCCTTTGAACAAGTACAATTTCAAATGTTTCTCAGTAAAATCCAAAAAATATTAGTATGAAAGATAAAGTGAATCATAATCAAAACTCAGTAAAATATCATCATAAATCTGCCCCTCGGGCATAATCATCTCTCAGAAATATTCCCTCACCACCTCACCATCACTCAGTAACAGTCACTCAGCACCTCATAGTCACTCCAACCTCCCAATCACTCGTCACTCGTCACTCGGACTCAGTAAGTACCTGCGCTCACTGGGGGTGTGTACAGACTCCGGAGGGGCTCCCACAGCCCAAGCGCTATAAGCAAGCCAAATCATGGCATCAATCACTCTCAGGCACTCGGCCTCTCTCATATCATAACATCCTCACAATATTGGCCCTCGGCCTCACTAAGTCAGACACTCTCAACATGCCACTCGGCCATAAATAAATAGGGTTCTCGACCCAAACCAGTATTTCATTTCAAGAAATAGTATCAGTAACTCAGAGTGTCAAAACAATTTATCAAGAAGGACTGAGTGTAAAATCGTAATATAATAAGTGAGGAATATCACGAAAATAGCCCCAAGGGGTTAAAACAGATCGGCACTAGGCCTCAAACATATGCTTTAAAAGCAGTTTCGCAACTCAATAGTTTCCTAAAAAGGAACATTTTTCCAAATTTCCAATTCGTGCACGCCCCACACTCTTCATCCAGTGTGTGCGTCACTCAAAAACCGTGAAGGGATGTAAAGTTCGGGGTTTCATACCCTCAGGACGGGATTTAAAGACATTACTTACCTCAAACTAGCCCGCAAAGCTATTCCGCAACACGCTTGCCTCTCGAATCAACTTCTGAGTGCTCCAGATATATAAAGATCAGATTTTTCAAATTAAATTATGCTAAGGGGATGAATCTCAATCGAAAAATATCATCTTTAAGCACAAAACCCTAAATTAGCCAAACCCTGACCCCCGTGCCCGCGTCTCGGAACTTGACAAACTTTATACAAAAATTATCCTCATCATCTCACGAGTCCGTACATATAAAGAACTCTAAAATCGGAGTCCAAATGACCCCTCAAATCACCCCTAAAAGGTCTCATAAACTCAAGCCCTAATTTCACCTTTTTCTACTGATTTTCCCCAATTAAACACTGTTAATTTGGTCCTTAATCACATTTAATCGAGTTATGGGGTCCAAAATGTTAACGACCCGGTCTGTCGTTACGTAGAACCTTCATTATAATTACTGTTATTGCCTTGTCATAGGTTGGTTATACTATTATTGATGTGTTAGAGTTGGTAGGCTTGAAATCGGAATGGTCGTATGAGAGTTTAATCACTTAGTCTTTAAAATAGCCTTAAAGTTGGAAAATTCAACTGAGAGTTGACTTATAGGTAAAGAACCTTAGAATGTGGATTTTTTGGCTCGGATAGCTTCGTTAGGTGATTTGGGACTTAGGAGTGTGTTCATAATAATTTTTTGATGTCCGGTGTAGAATTAGGCTTGAATTGGCGAAAGTTAGTTTTGGTGATTTTCGGTCGCCAATGGAAAATAGGATATCGGTGTCCGAATGGAATTTCGACAGTTGAACAGGTTTGTTATGTCATTTTGGATATGTCAACAAAATTCCAGGTCAATCGGAGTTGTTTTGGATAGTTTCGGCATCGTTGGTGGATTTTAGAAATTTCAAAGTTCTTAGGCTTGAATCCGATGTGATTTTGGTGAATTTAGGTTATATTTAGTGTTTCAGAGTTCAACTAAGTTTGAATGATCATTTATGATGTGTTGTAAATTTGGTTGGGGTCCCGAGGGGCTCGGGATTGATTTCAGGTGGCTAACGGGCATTTAGCCTTAGTAAAGATTGTTGTTTTATCTGGTGTTAACACAGCAATTTTTTGTGCATCGCGATCGCGGAGCGTAGGTAGCGATCACATAGAGTTGATTGATGTCAGGATGAAATTACTCAGTGCGATCGCGTGATGTTGGAAGTTTGTTCATCGCTATCGCGTGATGTCAGGTCGCGATCGCGTAGTGTTGGTAGACTTGAGTCTGGGGTCACGCGTTTGTTCTCCGCGAACGCGGTTGATTGTTCGCGATTGCGTAGAGGTGAAGGGTAGAGCATCGCGATCGCAGAGTGTTGGTCGCGATCACGTAGGGTAATTCTGGGGACCCGCGAAGTTGTTCTTCGTGATCGCGAGGGTCTTTCCGCGATCGCGATGAAGAAATCTCTAGGTAGTAAAATTAAAACCCTTTTGCGACCCTAACCTATTTTAACACCATTTTTTAATGGGAAGAAGCTTTTGAGGCGATTTTGAAGAGGGAAAATCAGTGTTCATCATAGAGGTAAGTATTTTGGACCTTAAAACATTATTATAGGTGATTAAGGAACTTAATCTCAGTGTTTAATTTATGAAAATTAGTAGAAAAAGGTGGGGTTAGGGCTCGAGATTATGAAACCTTTAGGGGTCGATTTGAGGGGTCTAACACTCCGATTTTAGTGTTCTTCATATGTACGGATTCGTGAGATGATGAAAAACATTTTGGTATAAAACTTGTCGGGTTTCAAGGCGCGGGCGCGGGAATCGGGTTTTAGCAAATTTTGGGTTTTGTGCTAAAATTTGTATTTTTCTATTGGAATTCATTCATTAAGAATAATTTGATGATAAAAAACTGATCTTGTTAGATTTGGAGCGCTCGGACGTTGATACGAGAGGCAAGCGGGTGGCAGAGTAGCTTTTTGGGCTAGTTTGAGGTAAGTAAAGTCTTTAAATCTTGTCCTGAGGGTATGAAACCCTAGACCTTGCACCCTTTCACGGGTTTTGGAATGAAAAGGTTGGAACCTTGGAAATATATTCCCTATTTAGGCAACTATTGAGTTGCGAAATCGATTTTAAAGTCTATGCTTAATAGTATTGATATATATTTGATATGTTTTGGGATGTAAGCCATGTTTGGGGCCTAGTGCAGATTTGTTTACCCCTTGAGGGCTGATTTTACTATTTCCTGAAGATTGCAGGTTCGAATCCTGTCCCCGCCTAATCAGTGGAACATTGTTCACCGAGATAGAATCTAGCCATGAGCAGGTTGAAGAGAGCTCTAACAGGCCTTTGGAGGACCGAACCCACGTATGTGGCAAAATACGGGCCTTGGGAGTGGTTCGGCTATCAAGCTACTTTGTGGGGTAGGGGACCCAACGTTTTCCTCACTGATATCTTATGTTTTTCACTCAGTAGTTTCTTGATAATTGTTTTGACACTCAGGGTATTTTTATACTATTTATTGAAAATGAAACACTATTTTTGGGTCGAGAACCCGGTATATTTATGGCCTGAGGGGCATGTTGAGAGTGCTTGAGTAAGTGAGACTGCGGGCCATTATTGTGAGGATGTTGTGATATGAGAGAGGTTACGGGCCAATATTGTGTGTGATGTATGCCATGATGTGGCTTGTTATAGTGCTTGGGTTGTAAGAGCCCATCCGGAGTCTGTATACACCCCCAGTGAGCGCAAGTATTTAATGAGTGATATTGTCCGCGGGGCTGATACTGATTGACTGTGAGGTTTCCTGATGGGCTAATATTGAGTGACTGTGAGGTTGCCTGATGGGCTGATACTGAGATTGTTATGAGAAATGATTTTAGCCCGAGGGGCAGATTTATGATAATTTTATTGCGTATTTGACTACGATTCACTTCGTTTTTCAAACTGATTTTACTGAGAGTTTTACTGAGATATATTGATATTATACTTGTTTCAAAGGATTTATGGAAAACGGTTTTCGAACTTATGTTTTTTATGAATACTTATGGTGACTTGGTGATTTACTGTTTTTGTGAATTGGTGTATCTATGCTGTGTGTTTCGTATTTCTCAGACTGTGATTTTTTTTCATTACTACTGAGTTGGCGTACTTATCATTACTCTCTGCAGCCCTATGTGTTGATCTAGGTACTAGTTCGGAGCAGTAGCTGTCTCTGTTCGTTAGTAGTAGTTTTACGGGATTTCGAGGTAGCTGTCTAGCGTCCACCGCTTCTCCATTTCCCTTCCTTTATTAGTATTAATATTTATTTCATAGACATTTTTTAAGACATTAGCAGAGTTAGTTTTATTTCGTAGATGCTCGTGACCATGTTGACTCCAGTTTTGGGAGGTTTTGCTTAGAGTTGTTTAGACTATTATTGGCGCGCTAAGACTTATAGAATTTATTTTATGATATGTTGTTGTTTATTATTGAATTGTGAATTATTATAATCGAACGAATGGGTAGTTATCTGATGGTTATCTAGCCTAGTTCCACGATAGGCGCCATCACGACCTGTTAGGATTTGGGGTCATGACAAGTTGGTATCAGAGCTCTAGGTTACATAGGACACAACGGTCATGAGCAGGTTCAGAAGAGTCTTGCGGATCGGTACGGAGACGTCTGTACTTATCTTCGAGAGGCTGCAGAACTCTTAGGAAAAATCTCAATTTCTTGAACTCTTTCGTGCCAATCTATTGATTCTTGAAATCTAAACTTATGTTGTTTCATTCTCTCACAGATGGTGAGGACATGCATTACCGATCACGGTGACCAGACACCAACTAGACCCACAAGAGGTCGAGGCCGTGGTAGAGGTAGGGGACCAGCCCAAGCAGCAGCCGGGGTAGTACCACAGGATCCCCCGATCATTCAGGATCAGGTTCCCCCCGATGGTGCTCCAGTGGGAAAGGCTCTGGCACCGGTAGTGCCTATTGTTATTCCGGGTCTTCAGGAGAACATGGCTCAAATATTGACGGTGTGTACCAGTTTGGCTCCGACAGTCGCTATGTCTACTACTGCTACTGCAGCTCAGGTCGGGGGAGGCAATTAGACTCTAGCTGTCCTGGCACCTGAGCAGGCTGTACAGGGTATCCAGGCACCGGGGGTAGCCCCAACTCAGCCGGTTGACCCAATACAGGATTATGTGGTCCCTTCTATGCCTGAGGATGAGCAGCGCAGGGTGGAGAGGTTCAGCAGACTTCAGCCTCCGACTTTCAATGGCACAGAGGGCGAGGATGCCAAAGGTTTTCTAGATAAATGTCAGAAGATGCTCCGTACTGGCTGGTATTCTGGAGAGCAGTGGAGATTCATTTTTTACTTATCGGTTTGTTGGTGTTGCCTTCACTTGGTGGGAGGCATTTGAGAGGCGTAGGCTGGTTGGTTCAGCACCTCTCGCCTTTGAGCAGCTACGCCAGGGAGAATTGTCAGTTACTCAGTACGAGATGAGGTTTTCTAAGTTGGCTAGACATGCTTCTGAGTTAGTCCCTACTGATAGGGAGAGGATCACGAGGTTTGTATATGGTCTCACGTATCAGCTTTGGATTTTGATGACCAGATAGAGAGTGTCTGGAGCCACATTCGAGCAGGTTGTTGACATAGCTCGAGATATAGAGTCGGTTCGCAGACAGGAGCGTGAGGAGAGGGAGGCTAAGAGGCCTCGGGGATCAGGTAATTTCAGTGGTGCCCCTCCCAGGGGGAAACCTCAGCACAGCAGAGGTCGTTCATTTAGTCCTCCTCAGCCAGTCCGCCCAACTTATAGCGATGCATCTTAAGGGTAGGGTCCCCACAGCTCTTATCAGGGCCGCTCATCTTTTAGCGCCCTTCCAGCTCCGAGTTCTTATAGGGCATCATCTTTCCAAAGTTCTTCTATGCATGGTTCGTCTGGTGGTTATTATGGTGGCAAGGGTTCTCGTCAAGTTCCATCTCTAGCTCCAGGTGGTTGTTATGAGTGTGGAGAGTTCGGACATAAGTGGAGGCAGTGTCCCCGTCGTCCTAGTAGTTCATCTCAGCAGAGGGTTCAGTCCTCGACTTCAGCCCCAGTAACTTCACCACCTACTCAGGCAGCCAAAGGTGGTGGTCAGGTAGCTAGAGGTCGCCCTAGAGGGGGAGGTCGAACAGGTGGAGGCCAGTCACGTATTTATGCACATTCCGGCTAGGCCTGAAGCTATGGCCTCAGATGCGGTGATTAAAGGTACTATTTCAGTTTGTCACAGTGATGCTTTGGCTTTATTTGACCCTAATTCCGCGTACTCTTATATCTCATCCTATTTTGCTCATTTTCTGAATATGCCCCATGAGTCTTTAGTAACGTCCTTTTATGTTTCGACTCCGGTGGGCGATACTATTGTTGTGGACCGCGTGTTCCGGTCGTGTCTTATATCTATTGAGGGTCTAGAGACCCGAGTGGACTTGATGTTACTTAGTATGGTTGATTTTGATGTGATTCTAGGCATGGAGTGGTTATCCCCATGTCATGCAATTCTTGATTGTCACGCTAAGACCGTGACCTTAGCTATGCCCGGAGTTTCGAGAGTCGAGTGGATAGGGTCTATAGAGCATGTGCCTAGCAGGGTGATTTCTTATTTGAAAGCCCAGCGTATGGTGGAGAAAGGATGTGAATCTTACCTTTCTTTCATGAGGGATGTTAGTAGTGAGACTCCTTCTGTTGATTCTGTTCCTGTGGTCCGTGATTTTCCGGACGTATTCCCTGCAGACCTGCCAGGCATGCCACCTGACAGAGATATTTATTTTCGTATTGACTTGGTGCTAGACACCCAGCCTATCTCTATTCCACCTTACCGCATGGCACCAGCGCAGTTGAAAGAATTGAAAGAGCAGCTTCAGGAACTCTTAGATAAGGGGTTCATTAGGCCGAGTGTGTCACCTTGGGGTGCACCGGTGTTGTTTGTGAAAAAGAAAGATGGCTCCATGCATATGTGTATTGATTAGAGGCAGCTGAAAAAGGTTACGGTGAAGAACCATTATCCTTTGCCTCGTATCAATGACTTATTCGATCAACATCAAGGAGCGAGAATGTTTTCTAAGATTGACTTGAGATATGGGTATCATCAGTTTTAGATTCGGGATTCTGACATTCCGAAGACTGCTTTCAGGACCAGATACAGT
Source organism: Nicotiana undulata (assembly GCA_005239495.1). NCBI lineage: Eukaryota > Viridiplantae > Streptophyta > Magnoliopsida > Solanales > Solanaceae > Nicotiana > Nicotiana undulata. The sequence goes on from ML273171.1 coordinate 43,207, forward strand.
CATTATGAGTTTCTGGTTATGTCATTTGGGCTGACCAATGCCCCTGTCGCATTCATGCAATTGATGAACAACGTGTTTCAGCCTTACCTTGATTCTTTTGTCATTGTGTTCATTGATGACATTCTGGTATATTCTCGTAGCCAGGAAGAGCATGCTCAGCATTTGAGAACTGTGTACAAAGGGTTAGGGAAGAGAAGCTTTATGCAAAATTCTCCAAGTGTGAGTTTTGGCTCGACTCAGTAGCTTTCTTGGGACACGTAGTGTCTAGTGAGGGTATTCATGTTGATTCGAAAAAGATCGAGGCGGTGCAAAGTTGGCCCACACCATCCTCAGCTATAGAGATTCGGAGTTTCCTTGGTTTGGCGGGTTATTACCGTCGCTTCGTGGAAGGATTCTCTTATATTGCTTCACCTTTAACCAGATTGACCCAGAAGGGTGTTCCATTCCGATGGTCCGATGAGTGTGAGGAGAGCCTTCAAAAGCTCAAGTCAGCATTGACTACAGCTCCGGTATTAGTTCTGCCTACTGGTTCGGGTTCTTACATAGTTTATTGTGATGCTTCTAGAGTTGGCTTAGGAGATGTATTGATGCATGACGGTAGGGTGATTGCATATGCGTCTAGACAATTGAAGGTGCACGAGAAGAACTATCTGGTGCACGATCTTGAGTTAGCTTCCATTGTTCATGCCTTAAAGATTTGGCGTTATTACTTGTATGGGGTACAATGTGAGATTTTCACTGATCATCGTAGCTTGCAGTATCTGCTGAGGCAGAAGTACTTGAATTTGTGTCAGAGGAGATGGTTGAAGCTTCTCAAGGATTAAGACCTTACTATTTTGTATCACCCGGGGAAGGCCAATGTAGTGGTCGATGCCTTGAGTCGCAGAGCAGAGAGTTTGCGCAGTCTAGCTTACCTTTCAGCAGCAGAGCGACCTTTAGCCCTTGATGTTCAGGCTTTAGCGGGTCAGTTAGTGAGATTTAATTTGTCAAACCCTCCGCGAGTGTTAGCTATCATGGCTTCCTGGTCTTCTCTCTATGATTAGATTAGAGCTCGACAATATGATGATCCGCATTTGTTAGTCTTTCAGGATAGGGTTCGTCGAGGTGATGCCAGGGATGTGACTATTAGTGATGATGGGGTTATGAGGATGTAGGGTCGTATTTGCGTGCCCAATGTGGATGGTATTCGAGAGTTGATATTAGCAGAGGCCCACTGCTCGCGGTACTCCATTCATCCCGGTGCCGCGAAGATGTATCAGTATTTGAGACAACAGTATTGGTGGAGGCAGATGAAGAGAGATATTGTTGAGTATGTAGCACGGTGTCTCAACTTCCATCAGGTCAAGTATGAGCACCAGAGACCAGGCGAATTACTTCAGAGGTTAGATATTCCGGAGTGGAAGTGGGAGCGGATCACTTTAGACTTTGTAGTTAGGCTTCCACGGACTTCGAAGGGTTTTGATTCTATTTGGGTCATTGTGGATAGATTGACCAAGTTCGCGCACTTCATTCCCGTCAGCACTACTTATACTTCAGAGGGGTTATCTGGTATTTACATCAAGGAGAATGCCTGATTGCATGGAGTTCCGGTTTCTATTATTTCCGATAGAGGTACTCAGTTCACATCTCAGTTTTGGAGGGTCGTACAGAGAGGTATGGGTACTGATGTGGATCTGAGCACTGTATTTCATCCTTAGACCGACGTGCAGCCGGAACGGACTATTCAGATTTTTGAAGATATGTTACGTGCTTGTGTGATTGGTTTTGGTGGTTCATAGGATCAGTTTCTGCCACTAGTGGAATTTGCATATAATAACAGCTACCAGTCCAGTATTCAGATGGCCCCGTATGAGGCTTTATATGGTAGGAGGTGTAGATCTCCGGTTTGTTTGTTCGAGTTTTGTGAGGCTAAGTTATTGGGCACATATTTGATTCAGGATGCATTGGAGAAGGTGAAGTTGATTCAAGAGCGACTTCGCACGGCGCAGTCTAGGCAGAAGAGTTATGCGGACCGGAAGGTCCGGGATGTGTCTTTTATGGAAGGTGATAAGGTACTACTGAAAGTATCACCCATGAAGGGTGTTATGAGGTTCGGAAAGAGGGGAAAGCTGAGTCCACGGTTTATTGGTCCTTTTGAGGTACTTCAAGAGGTTGGAGAGGTGGCTTATAGACTTGCCTTGCCACCCAGCCTATCGAGTGTTCATCCGGTATTTCATGTGTCGATGCTCAAGAAATATGTTGGTGACCCGTCTTATGTGTTAGACTTCAGCACAGTTCAGCTAGAGGGTGATATGTCTTATGAGGTGGAGCCAGTAGCAATTTTGGCTCGCGAGGTCAGAAAGTTGAGGTCCAAGGATATAGCTTCGGTGAAGGTTCAGTGGAGAGGTCAATGATGTTTTATACTTCAATACCACACAAGAGGGGGGTGATTTGTGTGGTTTCCAATTTTTCAAGTGTTGTCTTACTATGCTATTCCATCTGTTTATCTAGAGATGTTTAGACTATTATTGGACACCACACAAATCACCCCCCATCTTGGTGTTCTAACTTCCACTGTTACGGAATGATAAATGCAGTAAAGTAAAGACACAGATATTTTTACGTGGAAAACACCAGGCTCAAAAGGTTAAAAAAGCACGCCCTACTCCTTAATAGGATTTTCCCAAACTCTTCACTACAACTCTGAGCCGAACAACATTTACAAAATAAACTCTTTTGTAAACCTAGGACTAACTCTAATCCCTTTGTAGCAACCTAGCATCTAGCTAATTGTGACAAGCTTCAAGTTAACTCTAACTTGAACAATGTGTACCTCTTACAATTGCTTCTAATAAAACTGAAAAATACAATATTAAATCACCTACTACAACCAACTAGACTCGAAAGATAAACAGATGGAACTAGTTCTTCTAACTGGTCAGTAGCCTTTGTGTTGCACAAGGATTCTGCTTGCAAAATATCTCTGGGAATTTTTTTTTCAATTCTTGTTTCACTTCTGCCTTTGTGCGATCAATCCTTTAGTAGGAATACTTCAATATTATATAGCGCCAGTAGTTGAGATGTTCTTGTTTAGTTCTAATGCAACTCTTCCTTGGTGGAACAACTTCTTTCCTTTGTTACTATCCTTGCTAAACTCGAACTCTGACCTCTCATCAATTTGCAACCTTTTCACATTAGGAGACAATCTTCTTAGTTTATGGATAATTCACAATCACATTTATCTCCTGTACATAGACGGTTCTTGTGCCACTAGGACTGTTCAAATATGTTTGCCCTGATGTACCTGGTTCAACTGAGTAGACATTTGTCAATCTTCAAAACCATATAGTGACTTGGGTCAATAAATTCTCCCTTTTTGATGATGACAAACTCCGTGCTTAACCATGTATACACTTCAAACACTTTGTATAGTTTTGAGCATTTATCATAGAAAGACCAGGTTCATCAGGTTATAAGTATCACAACAGTTTGAAATTTGAATTTGAAAAGCACATTTCTTCCCCCTTTTGGCATCATCAAAAAGTTGCAAAATGATAAACTTACCAGAGTTTGTTGACAATTACTCATGGCCATTGAGGCAACTGCAGGTGCAAACATGATTTAATCATCAAAAGAAACCAATAAATGTAAGCTACGTAATAAACTGAGACAAAGTCAATAACTTACAAAAGCACAAGTCATTGATTAGTCAGTAATCAAACACCATACACAGAAAGAACTAAAAAAGTCATAACCATGAGCAAAACATAAAAACAGAAACATAGGTTTTGGTAGCTCTGGACATCCTAAGGTTGGGTAGGTGTAGATGAGGTTGGGTTCTTGGCTTGAAGGAGAGAAATCATTTGTTGAATAACACCTTCATTTTTCTCCTTCTCCTTTGCTAGTTCAACTCTGAGAGCATCCCGCTCAGCTTCCACCTCATGAAGGCGAGATTTCAATCTAAGGATCTCCTCATCCTTCATCTCTCCTTCCTGCACCAATGATCTGACTTTGCTGTTAACTTGTTGCTTCCTAGATGAACTAGGTTCATCTTTCGGAACATTGACAATATAATCACAAGTCAGTAAAGTGTTCTTCCCAAAATAATCCTTAGCATTAGCCGTCTCAGGTTTCTTCACCAGAACGTCAAAGTGGGCAAGTACAGTTGTCAGAATAAAGCCATAAAGAATAGCGTGTACTTTGGTTCCATTTACAACTATGTCTAAGAGTTGAATGATGAAAGCTGGCCAGTTAATCTTCTTACCCCTATACAAGCATTCCATAAGCGTTAAGTCCATATAGTTGGCAATGTGCCTTCTCTCTTGTCTTGGCAGTAGGAACTTGATCAGGAATTCAAAGAATAACTTGTGATGGGGCCTCATTTCACTTTTGAACACTGGCCTGGGCTCAGCTTCCTCCGCATTCTCACAAAAGAATCCGGTGATGTTGAGAGCTGAGGCCATTCCATCAAGACTAGGCCATCTTTGCCTAGTGTAATCATCGTATCCCTCAGCAGGTATGTTCAGAATCTCTCCCAGTTCCTTTGCATCAAAAGTGATCTGAATTCCTTTGACTGTGGAGGTTACCCTGCCATTCTTGACACTTGCATTGGCCATAAACTCCACCAGTTCGTTCCTTGCCAGCCTTCCTTCCAGGTGAAGGACCATGTCTTTCCACCCCTGCACATCCAGCGTATCCAGTAGATACAGCATCCCAGGTTCATCAAGATCTTTCACCAGCTTCCCTTTCAGAATTGTACGCTTGCCAAACATGGTGAGTTTGTCAGATTTCTCATCAGATATCTCTTCTTCTCCTCCACTCCATTCTTTTTCTTCTTCTTCAACAACCTTCACTTTCTTGGCCTTGGACCTGGACCTTTTAGCAGTGCTTGAGGGTGTGGATGACACAGCAGCTGACTTCTTTGAAGAAGCCTTAGCCTTCTTGGGCTTGGGTGTCTCAACCACAACTGGAGCAGGCTGCTCCTTATGATGGACCAGGTCCATCGTATCATCATCAACAATTACAGCCTCAAAAGGCTCTCCTACCATTCTCTTTCCCTTTGAAGCTTTCTTTTTCTTGATCTCTCTCAGAGCCCTTTCTAACTCTTTTTCACCTTGTCGAACAACACTTCGTGTAGCACGGACTTTTGGGGCAGGAGCATCAATAGACACATAAGTTTTTTTTTTTTTTGAGGAACTAGGGTAGTGACTCTCCTGAATGTTTGAGATCTCTTCTTTTTGGGGTTATAAGACTCCCCCAGCTTCCTCAGCATCTCAGCCAGTGTCTCCTCGATAGATGAACCAGGTTCATCTGCTGATTTTTGTAAGCTCTCTAGACCAGTTGATGCTTCCTCAGCAACACTTCCCCCTAAATTAGTGACACCTTTTTCAACAATCTCAGGATTAGGACCACTAAATAGCCAAAGTGGTATTGTCCTCCCCAAAATCGCTTACAAAACTTCCTTCTCCCTCTTTCTCAAGAATTTTATCTTTCCCCAATTTTCTCCGCCTATCAGGCACTTCAACATCAACAATTGACCCAACCAACACAAACCTATTTTCAGTAATAGCAGTTTCAAAATTAACTTCAATATTACCTTGCTCGGAACTGGATGATCCTGGTGCTTCATCCACATTAGCGGATTTGAAGATTCGGACTCAGGAACCTCGCTGGCTTTAAGAATTTCCTCCAAGCATTTTGCACGAGAGCCAGAAGCCACTGATTTCCTGGCCAATATTTTCACCCTACGTGCCCTAGGGGTGGAGTGGGGTTGGGTGTAGGTTCAGGAGTAGGCTCAAGAACTGGAGGGTTTTGGGGGGTTGTAGATCTGGCTGGTGGATGTGAACTGTACACTAATGGAGAATTAGAACTAGAATCACCGTCCTTATAATATTGGGTGGAGAAGGAAGATGAAACAGGGGGTGGTGAAGACATAGTTATGAATAGTTTTTGGAAGAGAAGAGAGTGGATCAGTTTTGGTTTTAGAAGAATGATGAACTTGGTTCGACTTGTTATGTTATTAAGAGGGGAGGTAATGATTTCCCTTTAATAAGATGTGGCTATGAATTATACAACGGTCAGACTTAGTAATCAAGTGGAAGACTAAACGCTGTAGCACTGTCATTGAATAGACGGTTAGGAATCCCCTAAATCTAGGCTAATTAAGTAGCGATGGGACTTCTTGGAACGGGTTCATTTTGGGATAAGTACAAAGAATTTGAAACGAACCAAATATAGATAGAGTCATGCTCGTGTGTGACTGTAATTAATTCAATATGTGTATGGAGATGAGCACGTACCTTGTTAGTCAGATGAACCAGCAGCGATGAACCAGGTTCATCGTGTTAAAGTCTTTAATTTTCCTCAATGTACAAAGATAGAAAAACATCATTAGCAACCAGGGAATCATATTAATACATGGCAAGACAGTATGGCAGTAAATTCATGATACTAATCAATGATTAGTCTGGTTGATTATCTATGTTAGTGTTTCTAGCAAAAAAAAAATTCATTTTTGTTTTTCAATTAGGTGATATTAATCATCCCTAATTCAAGCCGATTTCTCTCAAAATGCTCCCTACTCAGTGCTTTAGTAAAGATATCTACAATTTGGTTGTCAGTAGCACAAAATTCAATTGAGATCATTCCCTTTTCATAGTTATCCCTAAGGAAGTGGTGTCTAACATCTATGTGCTTAGTTCTCTTATGATGAACCGGGTTCTTGGTCATACTAATTGCACTAGTGTTATCACAGAAAATAGGAATGCATCCCACATCTATACCAAAGTCCATGAGTTGTTGCTTGATCCACAGCAACTGAGCACAGCATGAGGCTGCAGCCACATATTCAGCTTCAGTAGTAGACAAAGCTACCGAATTTTGTTTCTTGGTGGCCCAAGACACAAGGCAGGAGCCCAAAAAGTGAGCCGTGCCTGAAGTACTTTTCCTGTCAACCAGGAAATGTGATGACCCAAAAGGTCATTCTAGGTAATTCCAGCTAAATATGTGTTTCGAGGCCTTGAAAGCCTACGCTAACCTCACCTCGATATGTGTGCGCAGCCCGGGCATGTAGCCGGGAAACTTCTATGTGAAAATTTGATAAAAATGGAATTTTGAATTGAATAATTGAATAAAGTTGAGTTTGGTCAACATTTTTGGTAAACGGACTCGGACCCGTGATGTGACGGTCCCGGAGGGTCGGTAGGAAAATATGGGACTTGGGCGTATGCCCGGAAGCGAATTCCGAGGTCCCAAGCACGAGAAAGGAATTTTTAAAGAAAATTGTTTTCTAAAAATAATAAAGGATTTTGAAAGTGAATAATTATGTGAAAATTGTGTTACCGGGCCCGTATTATGGTTCCGGAGCCGGGAACAGGTTAATTATGTGTTATGTGACTTATCTGTGAAATTTGGTGTAAAACGAACTTGAAATGACGTGGTTCGGATTAAAATTGGAAATTTAGAAGTTTATGAAGTTTGAGAAAATTCTATAGATTTCGGATTTTAACTCATTGTTTTGATGATATTTTTATGGGTTAAAAGCTTGAACAAGTTCGTATGATGTTTTGGGAGTCGTGTGTATTTTTGGTTTTGAGCCCTGAGGGCTCGGGTGAGTTTCGGGTAAGTGTCGGAGTGCAAAAATGGTTGAAAACTTTGGTGTTTTGAGTGATTTTCTGATATCTGGTGTCTACTTAGTGCGATCGCATACATAGACCCGCGATCGCACAGCTTTGTGTTAGGGGGAGAGTCAGTTCTTCTATGTGATCACATAGCAAGGGGCGCGATCGCATAGGGATATAGGTGTCCGGGTGGGGTGCTGGTCCAATATGCAGTGCGATCGCACTATCATGCCCGCGATTGCAGAGCTTGTCAATCCCTCCTCTATGCGATCGCATTCCTATCTCCGCGATCGCATAGGCTAATTTTGCCCAGTTATTTTATTAAGTCTAAAACAGACCCATTACGGGATTTTTGCCATTCTTCACCCTTTTCTTCTTCCCCAAACCTCCATAACCGAGAATCAAGCTCCCCAACCTCCATAGCTCCCTAGGTAAGTGTTCTTATCATCATTTTCTCTTAATTTCATCAACTAATCACTAGAATCTAGGCCTAAAAACATGAAATCAAAGTGGGAAATTGGGTTTTTGGGTAGTGTTAGGTTTTTGGGAAAATTGGGTGATTCAACCTCAATTTGGGGTCGGATCTTAAAACTAATTACATATTTGAACTCGTGGGGTTATGGGTGATCGGGTTTTGGTCCGAACCTCGAGTTTAGACCATGTGGGCCCGGGGTCGAATTTTGTTATTTTTGGAAGAATGCTAGAAATTGAATACCTAGGCTATGGGATTATATTATTGAATTAATTATGCATAGATAACGTTGTTTCTGAGTCGGATTATAAAGGAAAGGCGGTCTTAGAGGGTTGATTGCCATAC
>ML273172.1:0-25318 GCA_005239495.1 Nicotiana undulata
AATTCAAGCCTGAGCCCCTCGGGACCCCAACCAAACATACCAACATATCAAACATGGTTATTCTAACTTTGTGGAACCATTAAAACACCAAAAACAACATCAAAACCATTAATTCTCATCCAATTCAAGCCTATGATTTCCAAAAAAATCGGAAACACGCATTTGATCAGAAACCCAACCAAACCATCTCTGAATGACCTGAAATTTTGCGGGCAAGTCCAAAATGACATAATGAGGCTACAACAACTCTCGGAATCCCATTCCGACCTCGGATCAAAATCTCGCCTATCAACCGGAGTTCGCCAAAATACTAACTTCGCCAATTCAAGCCTAATTCTACACCGGGCATCCTAAAAATATTTTGAACACACTCCTAAGTCCCAATTCACCTAACGAAGCTATCTGAACCATAAAACCCACATTCCAAGGTCATTTACCAATAAGTCAACTCCGGGTTGACTTTTCCAACTCTAAAGCTCTTGTTAGAGAGTAAGTGTCTCAATCCACTCTATTTTCACTCTGAACCCGAACCAACCAACCCCAACACTTCATGAATAGTCTAACCGAGCTACTACAAGACAGAAATAAGGGAATAGATGCGTATTCCGCATAATGACGGACCGGGTCGTTACAATCATAAATAGGTGCATGACTAGATCACTTGTAGAGAAGACTCCCTATGAGTTACTTAAAGGGAGAAAGCCCAATATATTCCACCTTAGGGCTTTTTGGTGCAAGTGCTTTGTGACTCCCTAGGTAAGTTTTATCCCAGAAGTGATGAGGGAGTATTCTTGGGATATTCTTCACATAGTAAGACTTATAAAGTTTATAACAAAAGAACTATGTGTGTTGAAGAAAGTGTGCATGTGGTTTTTTATGAAACTAACATTCTTTCTGAGAGACAGGAACAAGAGGATGAAGAAATTGGGCTGGTTAGAAACTCAGTCCAAACTAGAGCAACACGGGAGGAAGGAACAAGTGATGGAACATGTTCTCCATCCCGGGCAACATGATAGGGTGAACTGAACAACAATCTAATTCCTAAATCTTATTGGAACCTGTCCCTGATCCTATTCCACAACAACAAGGCACTGTAGGAACTTCAAGAAGTAACCAGTTGGTTGTGAAACCACACAAATATCAAAGTTCTCACCCTATTGAGAACATTATCACTGATCCAACCTCTGGAATTAAAACCAGATCTTCTTTGAATAATCTTTGTGCTTTTAATGCTTTCCTATCTCTTATTGAGCCTAAAAATGTTGTTGAGGCTTTGCAGGATGCAGACTAGGTAAATTCAATGCAAGATGAACTCAACCAATTTGAAAGGAGTCACGTTTGGCATCTGGTACCAAGACCCTTGGATAGATCAGTAATCGGCACACCGTGGGTCTTTAGAAACAAACTTGATGAAGATGGAACAGTTACAAGAAACAAGGCAAGATTGGTGGTTCAAGGATATAGTCAGGAGGAAGGCATAGACTATGATAAAACTTTTGCTGCGGTGGCAAGGTTGGAAGAAATAAGGCTCCTCATAGCCTTTGCTGCCTACATGGAATTCACCCTTCACCAAATGGATGTCAAGAGTGCCTTCCTGAATGGATATCTGAAGGAAGAAGTGTTTGTCAAATAACCTTCGGGGTTTGAGAACAAGGAGAATCCTGATCATGTGTACAAACTTGACAAAGCCTTGTATGGACTCAAGCAAGCTCCTAGAGCATGGTATGAAATGTTATCAAAATTCCTGCTTGAGCATGACTACAAGAGAGGTAAAATTGATAGTACTTTATTCTTGAAGGAGAAATGTAAAGATCTCTTGGTAGTTCAGATTTATGTAGATGACATAATCTTTGGAGCAACCACTGAAAAGCTAAGTAAAGAATTTGCTAAACTAATGGGGAGTGAATTTGAAATGAGCATGATGGGTGAGCTTAATTTCTTTTTAGGCTTACAAATTAAACAAAATTTAAATGGAACTATGATCCATCAGCAAAAGTATGTGAAAGAGTTGCTTACAAGATTTAAAATGGAAGACTCCAAAGAAATTGACACTCCTATTGCAACAACCACAAAATTAGATGTAGATGAACCTGGTTCATCTGTTGATCAAAAGTTGTATAGGGGAATGATTGGCTCATTCTTGTATCTCACTGCCAGTAGACCTGACATTGTTTTCAGTGTAGGACTTTGTGCGAGATTTCAGGCTAATCCAAAAGAATCTCACTTAACTGTAGTAAAGAGAATCCTAAGATACATAAAAAGCACCACTGATCTATGTCTTTGGTATCCAAAAGGTAGTAACTTTAATCTTGTGGGATATGCTAATGCTGACTATGTAGGTTTTCTAATGGATAGAAATAGCACCTCATGTATGACACACTTTCTGGGCTCATGTCTTGTGTCTTGGATCACTAAAAAGCAGAATTTTGTAGCTCTATCCACTGCTGAGGCTGAGTATGTGGTTGTAGCCTCATGTTGTGCTCAGCTATTATGGATTAAACAACAATTGATGGATTTTTGAATCGAGGTTGGATGTATCCCTATCTTTTGTGATAACACTAGTGCTATCAGTATGACAAAGAACCCCGTTCATTATAAAAGAACAAAACACATAGATGTTAGACACCCTTTTAAGGGACAATTATGAGAAAGGATTGATCTCTATTGAATTTTGTGCTACTGATAAACAGATTGCTGGCATCTTTATAAAAGCACTAAGTAGAGAGCATTTTGAAAGGAACATGTTAGAGTTAGGGATGATTAAGATCACCTAATTGAACCAGTTCAAAATGTACATGAAAAAAAAAAGAAATTTTTTTGCTAGAAATTCTAAAATTTGTATAAATAATCAGATTAACTGTTGCTCAGTCTCATGTTGTAAAATAGCATACTCCTTTGCTGTTTTGGTATGACTCATTGGTTAATAATGATGTTTTTTCAATTGTTGAAGGTTGAGGCTCGATCAAGAGTTTCATGATGAACCTGGTTCATCTGAAAGGCGAGGTATGTGTTCTCCACAATACACACTTTGAAATATTAATAGTTAATCATGAGCAGAACTCTACCTAAACAAGATCTTTTCAAAATCTGGATGTTATCCTATTTTTGAACCAGTTCCGTCATCTCTAAGAACCCCATCAAATTAAAAAGCCTAGAAACTAGGGAAGCAGTAATCGTCACCTCTAACTAAGAATTACAGAAGTGATTAGACTTCTTTTTGACCCAAAATACTGTCGTTATATATTAATTACCCATCCCCTTTAAACCCCCCATCATCATCACTTCCATAATCCATCATTAACACCATAACCGTCTAAACCCTTTCATCTCTCTGCTCCAAACCAAGATACAGATTTTCTCTTCTTCTTCAATCAAAATCAAAATGGTTTATACTCTGCCACCCGCTACACCATCTTCGACCTCTTCCTCCACACCTCAATACAACACTACACCCTCGCAATCAAGCTCCACTCCATCTCAATCCAATCCCACCACCCTCAACAAAATCCCATTCCGTCTCAACCAAGCCCCACCATTCCTCAACCCAGCCCTAATCCAGAACCCAGGAGAAAGAGGGTCAAAATGCTTGCCAGAAAAACAGTGGCTACAAGTTCTCTTGCAAAAAGGTTTTTGAATGCTAAACTTCAAGCTAGTCAGGCTCAAGAATCAGAAAACTCTAGTGACTCATTCAAATTTAAAAAGGTGATTGCACTTATGGCATTATGCACATATGCTACATGTGCAAATACTTCTAGGGAATATTCAATTGTAGGCGGGCTTCTTCCGAAATAATACATGAAAGGCCTGCCCATTTAATGAGATGCTTACACAAAATTTTCCTTGGTTGTCCCCTAAGGGACTGATCTTCCAATATTTTTTATTTTTGTTTTGTTACAAAAATAAGATTCTTCATCACCGAGAACACTATAGTCGTTCAATATTAGAAGCTTTAAATTCTTATTTGGGGTAGAAACTGGACATTAATTCTCGATTATTATTAAAATTATCTAAATATGATAAATTATGCTTAAACTTTTAGTTTAAAGAATAATTTAGTGACTTACTTTAAAATCTCAAAACTCCATTGTTGGTCCTTAGAGAGTTTTGAAGAAGACAAAGTGGATCATCTTGATTTGGCGTTATTTGACTACATTAGTAATTGGGAATCGTTTCTGTTGGTATTTGGAGGTTTTGTTTCCACTATGAAATCATTAAAATTGGGGTGATTTCTTCAAAATTGAAATTAGAATCTCAAAGAACACGTTGTTGAATAACACAAAAAAATTATGACGATCGAATAGGCATTGATGAATAATTTAATAGATAGGTCAACTGCAGATTAAATAAAATCATATTAATCTGGTAGAGTTTGTTGAATAATTAAATAAGCACAAAATCACACCAACTTGTAGAGTTTGTGAATGATCTAACAAACAGGTCGACTACAGTTAACACAAAGTCATGCCCATATGGTAGAGTTTGTTGAACAATCAAACAAAAAAATCATGACATCGAGTAAAGTTTGTGAATAATTAACAATATAGGTAGAGTAAATATAGTATAAAACTTACCAATTCAGTAGAGAGATTTCAGGGCTTTTGAATCTATACCCGGTTTTGGGGTCACAATTGAACATATACCCACTTTGCAAAACAATTTGCAAACCTACCCACTTTACGGTTAACTTCACACTTATCGGCTCTGAAGCTAAAAATAATTAGTCTGAAGTAAAAAAATTGTACTTTAGATACACTTAAGGCCAAATAGGTCTGAAGTGCAACCGATGGTTCCATGCACTTAAGGCCAATAAGTCTGAAGTGAAAAATTGCGTTTCACGTGCACTTAAGGCCAAAATATCTGAAGTGCAACCAATCGTTTCATGCACTTAAGGCCAAATAGGCCTGAAGTGCAAATTGCCTAGAAACAAAAATTTGTTCTTCGAATTTTAACAATACAATATACGATTTAATACCTAAATCTACTCCAAATGAGATCACATTTGAAACATAACCTCCAATACTCATCAAGAACAAATCCCAATTATTAACCAAAACAACAATAAATCTAACAGACCTATTATTGCGCCCTTTTTCTCGCAAAATCGGGTTTCGACATGTGAAAACTCTTTTAAAGAAGTGTTAAACTAGTTTGCATCACCAAAGATCGGGTAAGGACTCGAAATTACCTCGAAGAGAAGGTGTTAGGCACTCTTCGAGGTCCATAATTATGGGTCCCGGCCAAACTTAAATTACATGAATTAGTGAGATAAACAAAGACAGAGAAAAGCAAGAATTTTGGGAAGCTTTATTATCAAAAGACTTTGAATAAATACAAACACTTGATTCAAAGATAAATAGGGATAAGATGGGGGTCCTAAGGTTTTTAGCCTAAAGGATCACCCCGTGCAACATAAATAATACTTCGTAACTCCCACAAGATGGGGTGTTACTCGTATTATTCAACGGGCACAGACTATAATCTCTTACTACCCGATTACTATCTTTAAGTTATTACCTAAAACACACTAGTTGATTCTAAATCATGCCTTATGCATGCACTACCCGCCCCATACCTATGGTCCATGAGGCATTTGGAACTCTATTTTGGGTGGTTCTAGACTTGACTTAGGCTGCTCAGAAAATGTTAAAACTAGGCGACAATTCAAAACAGATAGGACTGCAATTAAATCCAATTAAGGGATCAAGTTAGCCTCTGCAATTAGACAACAAAGGCACGCAAACAGATTTCTATGTAGGTTATTAAACTCTATAGACATGGTTTCTATATGATCTGATTCAGATGTGCATGCCATTTTGTTTAGACCTATGATTTCTACATTACCAGTTTGTAAGTGTCAGATGCTACTAAGTCGCTTGTTATAGATTATAAGTTAATAAACCTAAAGGTATGATCTCTAAATGGTTTGCACAGTAAGTTGGACAGTGAAACTTATTGGAAGTGCTCAAAATTCTTATGTCTCCTAATAATCGTGTGGATAAACAATAAAACAGCGTCTGAAGAGTCCGGTATTAGTACGTTAGAGCGAATAGTGATATCCTATAGGTATGATTTCGAAAAATTGGCGATTGGAACTGATTTTATACATTTAGCTCCTATATGCATGCTTTCTAAATGGACGATATGATGCAATAGTAGATTAATTAGTTAAAATCCTATAGGCATGATATCTATTGAGCATGGTGCAGATTAAAGAGCAGTCATTAGCATTTATCTCCTATAAGCATCGCGACACATAGCAGTAGATATGGTAATAAATAGAGCACTTATGCATTGATAGTATACCAGTTATGTAAGTGTGTGATTCGCCTAATGACATGATTTCTAATAGCGCACAAAGAACTTAAACGACACATATAGCAAGGTCGAATAGAAAATAGATCGTTTGGACATGCTTTCCACCCTTTTCATGCAAGTATTAGGATATACCCATTTCCCAACTTCACTAACACCCCAATTGTTATTACTGAATTTTTACAGACCCAATAACAAAATTACAAAGTGGTACAAATAATAACAGTAGGCCCAAGATAGGCCCAAAGAGATACCCAGTATTTACTAGGCCTTCGACTAAATGCTTTCTCCACCAATTGGCACACTCAGATCTCACATGGATTATATCTATCATCATAGCCCATAAACCATAGGAGAATTCGAACCAAACTAAATAGCCAGAGGATTGATTATAGGATCCAGGAATCAATCACTTAAACAAATCAATTTGCACATTCAATAGACAGAAAGGGGACAGAACAGAGTGCTAAAGATAGCTCAGGTCTTAGTAGCAAAGAGAGTGGCCAAGAACCTCAAGCCCTAGTGTGTCAGAGTTTACAAGGGTCTCAGATGAACCTTGAGCAGTGCTTACACTAGGGAGGTCAATAGAGAATGTTTTAGTCGCTTTGGCTTTCAGCCGGTCAAGAATTATAGGTTCAGAATAGTGTAAGTAACCAATGAGAGTGAAAAATAGTGATCAAATGGGAGAGTTTGAAGAGGTGCATTTATTTAGAAACAGACATTGCAGAGGTGATTACACAATGAACATACCAGCAAAGAGGACAAGGAAAATTCGAACGACGGGTTGATATCACAAGTTCACACTTAGCATATTGGGGCAGAGAATATTTGTAGGAAGCAAGGGGGGATTATGACTTCTGGAATTACAAACTAATATACAAAGGTGCATTATGCCCAAACAAGATAGAAATAGAATACTAACTTAACAGATTCAAAGCCTAAGGGTTCAAATTATGTTGAACACCAGAATTTAAACAAACCAACTCACATCAACAAGGCAAAACAGAGTCAAATGTCATGAAGGAAACTCAAGTTAAGAAGATATTCTAAAAGGCCCCAACTAATCACTAGGGATTACAAAATTGGGCTAGCTA
The DNA here is from genome assembly GCA_005239495.1 of Nicotiana undulata. NCBI lineage: Eukaryota > Viridiplantae > Streptophyta > Magnoliopsida > Solanales > Solanaceae > Nicotiana > Nicotiana undulata. The sequence goes on from ML273172.1 coordinate 7,407, forward strand.
AATATATATTGAGTGATAAAATAATCATAGGAGCAAGTCATAGCTAGATTGAAGGTATTAACGTAGATTAGGGCATATTAAGGATACCATTCAATCACTATAGAGTCCCAGGACAAAGCAGGAAATAAACGGATGCCATAGATCCAATGTAAACATTCAAAGTACCAATACATTAGGCTAAACGAACTTCAAATAGTCTAAACTATTCGAATCAAGCATAAACACATCTTAGAATTGGCAATTTAGGCATAAGCATGTACTAAAGAGGTTCATATCACTAAAACAGATTCGATACTAGCAAGGTTGCATTCAGAGACGATCTAGAAACACATTAGGTTATGAAATTTTAGAGGTGTGAATATGCCAATCATGAACACAGGAAAATGAATATTGCAAAGGCCAAAGAACTCACCAGTTACTGATTGATAAATAGACAAACAAGAAAGAACATAATCCACAACACCCTAGATGTCAATAAAGAGAAGTATAACCCAAGACCTCAGTGCTTCAAGTTCCCAAGGGCTTCAAAGGAACCCAGGGTAGTGCTCGCACCAAGGAAGGTTGAAAAATAGAATTCTGGTGACCTTGGCTATCAGCCGGCCAAGAGACAAAGTGTAGAACAAAAGAATAACAGAGTGAAAACCTTTAGCTTTTTAGTGAAACTTACCGATTAAAGTCTGTCAAAAAGGGAATGGGGAGGGGTTTATATAGTACTGAATCAGGAAAGTAAACAAGGAAAGAAATTAAGCAAACACAAACAAGAAAGAGTAAAATACCAAATGCAATCAGTAGAGTAACCGAAAAGGCAAAAAAAATCAAACCCCAAACCCTAGTTAGGGTTCGATCCTCAAAAATCGGCCAAATAGTAGGAAGAATCATGCCTCCTCCATGTATATGGACGAAATATTGTCCAAATCTCCAAGATTGTGATTGATTCTTGTCCTGTGTAGAGACGGTATTTGCCAAAAGTAGGCGAATACCTAAGTAATACTATAAACACATGACCAGTACCAAAGGAACCCAAATATAGTAAGCGGATAATGGTGAAATCCCATGGTTAGCAGGATTAGGAAAGGGAATCAAAGGGAAGACCGCTAGGGTTTCTCTAGTGAGGAGGGAGAAGGGAGGATTTAAGGGTCGTCGGTTGGGAAAATAGGTTAGGGTTAAGGGTTGTGGGGTTATAAGGAGAGGCGAGGGATTATTGTAAGTCGTTGATCATTTGAGATCAACGTTCAAGATCGAAAGGGGAGTGGGACGGGTCATTTAAAACGAGTCGCGACCGCGTTCATTAAAGGGTTAACTGATTTGGGCTGCTAAGAGGGGAGATGATGTTGGCTTGGGTGTTGGGCCATTTTTGGTTCGAAAATGGCTTAAAACTTGGCCAGCTTTTGAAAGTAAAGAAATTAAGAAAAAATAATTAATAAAATAGCTAAATAGGTATTCAAATATTACTTAAGCAAATAAATACTTTAAATTAATAGCTAAAGGGTGTAAACATGTGAAAAGTTATTTAAAATCTAAAGAAAATAGTATATGGTCACTAAAATGAACCTCAACCCATTTGGTGAAGTAGTCTATGGTCACTAAAATGAACCTGTGCCCGTTCAAAGCGGCAGGGTCGATCGGAGCGATGACATCCATTCCCCAAGCGGAGAAAGGCCAAGGTGCAATTGTTGCATTGAGTTCATTTGGTGTCACTCATATCATATATGCGTGTACTTGGCATTAATGACACTTTTGGACACACCTGATGTAGTATGTTTCCATAGTCATCCAGAAAATATCTTTCTCTTAATATCTTCTTAGCTAAAACAAAACCATTCATATGTGGTCCGCAAGTTTCGATTTTCGAGCAATTTGGATGCTTCCTTGGCGTCGACACACCATAATAATCCTAGGTCTGGAATCCTTCTGTACAGAATTGCTCCACTTTGGAAGAAATGGTCGGACAATATTCGGAGTGTGCGTTTCTGAGTATGATTTGCATGCCTCGGGTACTCTCCTTTTGCCAAGTATTCTTTGATATCATGGAACCACAGAATCCCATCTGTTTCTTCTTCAAAATGAGCGCAATAAGCTGGCTGATTATGGATCCTTACTGGAATAGGGTCGATGAAATTCTTGTCTAGGTGTTGTATCATGGAAAACAGAGTTGCCAATGCATATGCAAACTCATTCTGGATTCTCGGAACATGTTTGAACTCTAACTTTGTGAATCTCCTCATCAACTCTTGCACATAGTACAGATACGGTAATATTTTGGTATTCTTTGTAGCCCACTCCCCTAGAACCTAATGTACCAAAAGATCTAAATCACCAATTACCAGCAATTCCAAAATGTTCATGTCAATGGACAAATTGAGCCCCAATATGCAAGACTCATATTCCGCCATATTGTTGGTGCACGGAAATATGAGTTTCGTTGATACCGGGTAGTGTTGACCTATCTCTGATACCAAAACAACTCCAATATTCACTCCTTTGAAATTTGCAGCCTCATCGAAGAACATTCTCCAACCTTCGTAGGTCTCGGTGATATATTCCCCTACAAATGATACTTCTTAATCGGAAAAATACGTTTTCAGCGGTTCGTATTCTCCTCCTACAGGATTTTTTGCCAAATGATCCGCCAATGCATGTCCCTTGACCGCCTTCTGAGTTACATAGACGATGTCGAATTCAGTCAATAGTATCTTCCATTTTCCCAACTTCCCCATAGGCAAGGGTTTCTGTAAAATGTATTTTAGAGGGTCCATCCTGGATATGAGGTATGTGGTGTAGGCACAAAAGTAATGCCTCAACGTTTGAGCTATCCATGTTAGAGCACAGCAGGTGCGTTCCGGCAAAGAATATCGTGCTTCATAGGGTGTGAACTTCTTGCTCAGATAGTATATGGCCTGCTCTTTTCTCCTGGTCTCATCGTGTTGTCCCAAGACACAACCAAAAGTCGCATCTAGTACGGACAAATAGAGTAGCAGAGGTATCCCAGGTTCCGGCGGGACTAGGACTGGTCCTGTGGACAAATATTCCTTGATTTTGTCAAAAGCTTTCTGACATTCTTCAGTCCAACTTATTGCGGCATCCTTCTTTAACATTTTAAAAATTGGTTCACATATCACAGTTGATTGCGCTATGAAACGGCTGATGTATTTGAGACGCCCTAAGAAGCTCGTCACATCTTTCTTGTTCCTTGGAGGTGGCAAATCTTGGATAGCCTTGACCTTTGACGGGTCTAACTCAATTCCTCGGTGGCTGACGATGAATCCTAACAACTTTCAGCTGGGACCCCAAAATCACATTTAGCGGGGTTCAGCTTCAAATTATACCTTCAAAGCCGATCAAAGAACTTTCTCAGGTCTGCTATGTGATCTGTACCCTTCTTGGATTTGGTGATGACATCATCCACATACACTTCTATCTCTCCTTGTGTATCATGTCATGGAAAATGGTTGTCATAGCCCTCATATAAGTGGCTCCAGCATTCTTCAGACCATACTGCATCATTTTATTGCAATACACTCCCCATGGCGTAATAAAGGTTGTCTTCTTAGCATCTTCTTCATCCATCCAGATCAGAAGATATCTCGCGAAGCAATCCACAAAAGACTGGAGTCCATGCTTGGCACAATTGTCAATCAATATGTGTATGTTGGGCAAAGGGAAATCATCTTTGGGACTCGCTCTGTTTAAATCCTGATAGGCGGCACATACCATGACTTTCCCATCCTTCTTTAGAAATGACATAATATTAGCCAACCGGGTTGGATATTCAACCACTCTAAGAACCTTAATTTTGATTTGCTTGGTCACCTCCTCCTTAATTTGCAGACTCATATCAGGCTTGAACTTTCTAAACTTTTGCTTTACAGGCGGACACATAGGGTTGGCAGGTAGTTTATGAGCCACTATAGATGTGCTCAAACTAGTCCTATCATCATAAGACCATGTGAAAATATCTTCATATTTTTTTAGGAAACGGATATACTCTTCTTTCTCTGATGGTGACATGTGAATGCTTACACGCGTTTCCTTGACTGTTTCGGAATCTCCCAAATTGACTATCACGGTCTCATCCAAATTGGACTTAGGTTTGTTCTCAAAAAATTTCACTTCTCTGACAATTTCCTCAGGTATTATATCTTCTTCTAGTTCCTCTGAAACACTATCCTTATGTTGCGTGGTCTCATTACATGTCACAGTTGTTGGTTCATCATGATAAGTAATAATAACGTTGTAGAGAGAAAAATATAAAGGATAATAATAAATACTAAAATAGCAAACCATTGATAAATATTAAAATGTCAAACAAACGCAGGTTAATGATCCGAACAATTATTTCAAAACAAAACGGTTAAAACAAAACACTGAAGAATGTCTTAAATGCCCATAAAATTGTTTTCAAAATAAATGATGCTAATGGACAGGCTACCCAGGAACTCGGCGGGGTCCTTGATGGTGTAGCAGTACAATTTTTTAGAACAATTCCCTTCTCCATTGTCTGGATGAAGAGCCCTTCCTTTTCCTCCTCCGCAACTATTGCACTGTAGTCAATGTCTTCATCTCCCAAGAACAGATTCCTTATGCAGCTAGAACTTCATCTTCTTCAAATCCCCATATCATGTCGTCTTGATGAAATGACCAGCTCAATGTGGTACCAGCTGCTCAAGAGGAAAATAAGGACCACGCCATGGCGGCGACCAATCATTATACTCCTGCCAGGTATACTGATATCTAAGCCCAAAGGTTGTGCCGTGACGCTTTAGCTATATTGGTTTAGTGATATCCTGAAGATTCTTACCGAGACCCTTACCGGGTTCATACCCTGTCCATGCCAATATACTTTATATCTTGCTACTACACTATTTATTTTTCTCCACTGCATTGACACGCTCGATGCGATGGTATGTATGTAGCTCACTCCCCTAGAACCTAATATACCAAAAGGTCTAAATCACCAATTACCAACAACTCCAGAATGTTCATGTTAATGGCCAAATGGAGCCCCAATATGCAACACTCATATTCCGCCATATTGCTGGTTCACGGAAATATGAGTTTTGCTGATACCGGGTAGTGTTGACCTGTCTCTGATACCAAAACAACTCCAATACCCACTCATTTAAAATTTTCAGCCCTTCGAAGAACATTCTCCAACCTTCGTAGGTCTCGGTGATATCCTACAAATGATACTTCTTCATCGGAAAAATACATTTTCAGCGGTTCGTATTCTCCTCCTACAAGATTTTCTGCCAAATGATCCGCCAATGCATGTCCCTTGACCGCCTTCTGAGTTACATAGACGATGTCGAATTCAGTCAATAGTATCTTCCATTTTCCTAACTTCCCCATAGGCAAGGGTTTCTGGAAAATGTATTTTAGGGGGTCCATCCTGGATATGAGGTATGTGGTGTAGGCACAGAAGTAATGCCTCAACTTTTGAGCTATCCATGTTAGAGCACAGCAGGTGCGTTCTGGCAAAGAATACCGTGCTTCATAGGGTGTGAACTTCTTGCTGAGATAGTATATGGCATGCTCTTTTCTCCTGGTCTCATCGTGTTTTCCCAAGACACAACCAAAAGCCGCATCTAGTACGGGCAAATAGAGTAGCAGAGGTATCCCAGGTTCTGGCGGGACCAGGACTGGTCGTGTGGACAAATATTCCTTGATTTTGTCAAAAGATTTCTTACATTCTTTAGTCCAACTTATTGCGGCATCCTTCTTTAACATTTTAAAAATTGGTTCACATATCACAGTTGATTGCGCTATGAAATGGCTGATGTAGTTGAGATGCCCTAAGAAGCTCGTCACATCTTTCTTGTTCCTTGGAGGTGGAAAATCTTGGATAGCCTTGACCTTTGACGGGTCTAACTCAATTCCTCGGTGGCTGACGATGAATCCTAACAACTTTTCAGCTGGGACCCCAAAAGCACATTTAGCGGGGTTCAGCTTCAAATTATACCTTCAAAGCCGATCAAAGAACTTCCTCAAGTCTGGTATGTGATCTGTACCCTTCTTGGATTTGGTGATGACATCATCCACATACACTTCTATCTCTCCTTGTGTATCATGTCATGGAAAATGGTTGTCATAGCCCTGATATAAGTGTCTCCAGCATTCTTCAGACCATACTGCATCATTTTATTGCAATACACTCCCCATGGCGTAATAAAGGTTGTCTTCTCAGCATCTTCTTCATCCATCCAGATCAGAAGATATCTCGCGAAGCAATCCACAAAAGACTGGAGTCCATGCTTGGCACAGTTGTCAATCAATATGTGTATGTTGGGCAAAGGGAAATCATCTTTGGGACTCGCTCTGTTTAAATCCCGATAGGCGGCACATACCATGACTTTCCCATCCTTCTTTGGAACTGACACAATATTATCCAACCGGGTTGGATATTCAACCACTCTGAGAACCTTAATTTTGATCTGCTTGGTCACCTCCTCTTTAATTTGCAGACTCATATCAGGCTTGAACTTTCTGAACTTTTGTTTTACAGGCGGACACATAGGGTTGGCAGGTAGTTTATGAGCCACTATAGATGTGCTCAAACCAGTCATATCATCATAAGACCATGCGAAAATATCTTCATATTCTTTTAGGAAACGGATATACTCTTATTTCTCTGATGGTGACAGGTGAATGCTTACACGCGTTTCCTTGACTGTTTCGGAATCTCTTAAATTGACTATCTCGGTCTCATCCAAATTGGACTTAGGTTTGTTCTCAAATTTTTTTACTTCTCATACAATTTCCTCAGGTATTATATCTTCTTCTAGTTCCTCTGAATCACTATCCATATATTGCGTGGTCTCATTACATGTCACAGTTGTTGGTTCATTAGGATAAGTAATAATAACACTGTAGAGAGAAAAATATAAAGGATAATAATAAATACTAAAACAGCAAACCGTTGATAAATATTAAAACATCAAACAAACGCAGGTTAATGATCCGACAATTATTTCAAAACAAAACGGTTAAAACAAAACATTGAAGAATGTCTTAAATGCCCATAAAATTGTTTTCAAAATAAATGATGTTAATGGCCAGGCTACCCAGGAACTCGGCGGGTCCTTGATTGTGTAGCGGTACAATTTTTTAGAACAATTCCCTTCTCCATTGTCTGGATGAAGAGGCCTTCCTTTTCCTCCTCCTCAACTATTGCATTGTAGTATATGTCTTCATCTCCTAAGAACAGATTCCTTATGCCAGCTAGAACTGCATCTTTTTCAGATCCCCATATCATGTCGGCTTGATGAAATGACCGGCTCAAATGTGGTACCAGCTGCTCAAGAGGGAAATAAGGACTACGCCATGGCGGCGACCAATCATTATACTCCTGCCAGGTGTACTGATATCTAAGCCCAAAGGTTGTGCCGTAACGCTTTAGCTATATTGGTTTAGTGATATCCTGGAGATTCTTACCGAGACCCTTACCGGGTTCATACCCTGTCCATGCCAATATACTTTATATCTTGCTACTACACTATTTATTTTTCTCCACTGCATTGACACACTCGATGCGATGGTATGTTTATCCACCCAACTTCCTTCTATTCTCAACAACCAGAACAATTTGATTAGTATAAATATGGTTACTTCAGTCCCCGTGGATGATTACTTCCTGATGATTCCATTCGAACTTCACGTCCTTGTGTAGAGTAGAGGCCACGGCCCCAGCAGCATGTATCCAAAGTCGTCCCAACAATAAATTATATATGGCGGATATGTCTAACACTTGAAATTCAACATCAAACCATGTCGGGCCCATCTGTAAACAGAGGTTGGTCTCCCCAATTGTGGCTCTTTGGGACCCATTGAATGCTTTCACGTTCATACTCCCTGCTCGTATCTCATGTAGACCCTTACCCAACCTCTTCAAAGTGGTTAATGGACAGATGTTGAGATTTGAACTCTCATCTATCAGGACCCTGGCAATGAATTTGTCCTTACACTGCACTGTGATGTGCAGTGCCCTGTTGTGACTCAATCCTTCCGGTGGCAATTCATCTTCGTGAAAAGTGATCTTATGGTTTTTCAATACCTGTCCTACCATATTGGTCATCTCCCCACTGGTAATGTTATTGAGTACATAGGCCTTGTTCAAAGTTTTCATCAACGCATTCCTATGTGCCTCGGAGTTCTACAATAATGATAGAACGGATATCTAAGCAGGGGTTTTGTTCAGATGATCAACCACCGAATAATCTCTCGCCTGCAGCTTTCTCCAAAGATCATCTGGGCCAGTCTCAATGACAGGCGGCTTAGAAGCGACTTCTTTACTTGTTCCTCCCAAATGTTCGGGCTTGTAAACCCTACCAGTTCTGGTCATGCCTTGTGTTGCACCTGTTTCCTCCATCTTTGTTTTCCTTTCCTTCTCGCTTCTGCAACATAGTCCTAGGGTATATTATCATTTGACTTAAAGGACGGTGTAGTCACTTCCACCTCGAACAGAGTTGGCGCGGTTGAGGGCGTCGTTACTTCAACCTCAAACAGAGTTGGTGTGGCTACTTCAACCTCAATCGGTGACTGAATCTTACCACAATAGGTGTGAGATTGACTGGAGGTATCTTAGGATTATCTCTTTCACGAATGAGTCCAATTGACCCTTCCGGATCCCATTCTTATCAGTTTCTATCACATTTACCCCCTCGCCCCTATGATCTGGGAGAGGATTGTTGCAGGCATTATGTGCATCCTCTTTTGCTTGTATAACTTTGGTTTCAATCAACATCTGGATCTTATCCTTCAAAGTGCGACATTCATCAATAGTATGACCTTTCATGCCTGAGTGGTAGGCACATGTCTTGTTTGGATTAATCCATTCAGATGAATTTTCCATAGTAATAGCGAGAATGGGAGTGACATAACCGGCAGCCTTTAGTCTCTCGTACAATTGGTCGATGGGTTCAGCAATTGGGGTGTATTTTCTGGGCGGTCTACGGTCAAAATTTGGTCTAGGTTTTCGGTAGTTTTGGCGGCCTGGCGGTGGGTGGTAGTATGTTGGTTGGGTGTTATAAGTATGGTTAAGTGGAGGCAGGTTGTTGGTATCTGGGAGGTGAAGGTTGATATGTGGTGGGGGTGTTTGGTATGTGAGAGGAGACTTTGGTCCTTGGGCCACCATTATTGCCCCTACTTCTTTCTTTTTAGAAATACCACATGACTACAAGGCTTTGTTTGTAGCCTGGAGTGCTTCAAAATTTGTCACTATTCCGCTCTTAATCCCTTCTTCTATTCTTTCTCCCAATTTGATGATGTCAGAAAATCTATGGATTTCAATAACCATCAGTCTCTCATAGTACTGCGGATCCTGAGCTCGAACAAAGAACTTATTCAGTTGTTCTTCTTCGCAGCTTCCGACCTCCAACGAGTAGCATACACGCGGAAAGTTTCTGTAGGCTTCTTCTTAAGATTCTGAAAGTAGAAAATGTCTGGCGCGTTTTCCCTGTTAAACCTGAACCGATCCATAAAATACAACGCCATGCTCACCCAATTAACCCACTTCTTCGGGTTTTGACTGATGTACCAAGCTAGGGCGTCTCTAGTGAGGCTCCTCATTAACGGCTTCATGTGGATTCTTTCATCCTTGACAACCCCTACGAGTTTGTCACAGTATGTTCTCAAATGTACTTTTGGATCACCTATCCCGTCGAACATTTCAAACTTAGGAGGTTTGTAACCCTCTGGCAGTTCTATGTCCGGCTGAATACACAAATCCTCATAATTCAAACCCTCGACGCCTTTACCACCTTCGACACTTTGGACTCGGCTAGTAAGTTTCTTGAGTTTCTCCGCTGTTTTCTTGATAAGCAGGTCCTTCTTGGCGGACTTTGGTGTGTACAGGATCTGTTGTGGAGTGTGAGGTAAGGTTTCCACGTATATGGGGTTGCTTTGATGGACTCCAGGAATTTGGGCGCGGTGGTGTTCATTTGTTGAGTTTTGGGGATCATGATACTGGGTTGGATGGTAATGATGTTGTGGAGGCGTCGGTACTGGTGGAGGATTGGGATTTTGAGGAGGTGTGGCATATTGATGAGGTGCGAGAGGATTTTGCGGGTTTTGGTTTTGTGTGTTCTGGGAAGGTGCTGGGTTTTGGACATTTTGTTGGTTGATGTCGGGGACGTTCAGGATGAGGGAAAGGTTTGCCAAGTTCCGGGCCTGCTCAAGTTTCCCTTGTAACTCCAGTATTTTCTTTTCCAACCGTAAGACCAAGTCGTTCTGTGCCAGAGTACTCCAACCATATGAAGTTTCGACATTCTCTGCGTGAGTAGTATTGTCTTTTCTGATACAGCTCATATCATCCATTTTAGCTTTTCCTTTGTTTTTGGGATCACTTAGAGGAGGAGGAGGTGGAGGACCTCTGGATCTAGTATGATATGTTGATGATGCTAGTATGCACGAACCAACCTTAGGGAATGGGAATAAACAAAAGAAAAGAAAGCAAAAGGTAAACAAGTCAGTAAGGAGTAATTAAAGGAAGTTTGCGGTATTTAACACGTATTGCGGAATTATAAACGTCCTACTTTTGGGGACCTCATTGTGCCTGAGACAGGCCTAAGCGACATATAGATATGGAAAAAATTGATGCCAATAATTGCGTCATTTCATTATGTGATAAATGGACCAAATCTCTACTAATACGACAATAATTAGAAAAAGTTACTAATGACATTTGCCTTATTGCAATCAAAGTCTAAAACGGGTCTAGAAAGCAATAAAACATTGTTCCTAATCTATTTGGTCCCACAAGGACCTACTCTATGCTTGGCCTTCTTGGCTCCATCAATCAGGTTCCCTAGGTCACATATGTCCAGCAGCAGATAAGCCCTTGCAAGATGCCCTCCTTCGTTGCCCTCTACATTCTGACAGTTTGATATCCTTCTCCTCATCTTTCCCTCAAGCTCCATCAACCCCTACTCCAAATATTCCAACCTCTCTGTTGATTTAGTAGCGATTTCTTTCCACTCGTTGATTGCTTCCATGTCCACTTTATGCTGTTCCAAATGCCTTGCTTCAGACTCGAAAACTCTTTTACGCAAAATCCTGTATTTGACTTGTGCTTCAACAGCGTCGTCTATAATCCTATTCTTTAGATTAATCCCTGGCTTGACATCTCCCGTTATATCATTTACCAACCATGATAGATAGAAGTACACATGGCCGGCATGATACCGATCTGGCTCGATGGTATCTTTCTCCACAATGATCTTTTGATTCCACATGTGATGTGACTCAAACTTGAATGAAATGGTATTCCCCTTGAAGTCTCTTTGTACTAGACCATGTTGGAAACCCGAGGTATAACCTGCTTTCTCCCAGATTGCCTCATTACCCTTATAGGAGCATAAGTATAGATTTCTCTTAACCCGATCAGTACTAGATGAGTGGCCTCTCTTGACCTGATGATGAATTCGCTACTAGGGAACCATTCGAACATCCAATGCACCTTTTTATCAGTCAGATTTCTGAAGAAACATACCCAGCTTACAGCATTTCCTAGTTATGCAAACCTATTTGGGATAAAAGTCATTCTCTCCGGATGATGGTAGGCTATGTGATCATTCCATGGTCGTCGCAGAAGTTCTTGACGGTATTCACCTCTTTGAAGGCGTTCTAATAACCATACTTGCAGTAACAGATTCCAACCCTCGAAGTGCCCATACCCTTTTTCGCAGCGATCTAGGTCCCGGTACATATCAGCTAAGATCATAGGGATGATGGTGTAAGTTTTCCCCTAAATTCCCTCCATTAAAGTCCTAGCGACTATAGGTAGGCGAGTGTAGATCCTTTCCCCCTTCATTTGAAATATCAGCATTCCCAAAAAATAGACAATGAATACATAAACCCACCGGTGTGTCCAACCCAAAGAAGTAATAGCAAGTTCATCATGGTGAAGGCGGTATGACTTGCTGTGCCTGTAGCGTTCATAAAAGAACTCAACTGGTATGTATGACTTCTTCTGACATAGTTATTCATCATTTTTCTTAAAACCCATCATTTTCAAGAAACCTCGGGAAGTGCGGTTTTCCGGTACCAATAAACAATGACTGTCCCATGGGAGCCCAGCGAAGCCTCCTATTTCCTCTAAAAGAAGGGTCATTTCTATGTCACCAAAATGAAGACAGCTCTCTTCTCATCCCAAAACATGGTGGTGGCCTCAATCAATGTGTTGTTTGGGTGAATGTCTAATAAGGAGGGTAGGTTCCCGAGGACCCTTTTCACATGGTTCTTGTCACTAGGTGAGAGAGGTTTTTCCAGCAATCAAACAGCAAAGGTGGGATGTTTTGAACCATGTCGAACCTGGGCACTTCGTGCCTCATTTCTGCAAAACGAATAGAGTTAGCCATTTCCTCCTCCGGATATGACTATTTACACATTAATGATCAGCATACCGGCATGTTTTCTCCAAATAATGCACATATCGTGATAGTGTCCATTGGGATTATGGAAATCCCAGCAGACTTTGGACAAGGCTTGCCATAACAGGTTATCACGCGGACAGCGTTCTAACCCATACTAGGTTTGGACATGATGCATGAACAGTTGATGTTAGAGTGGGGTTTCTAGAAGAGTCTAGACTGGTACCCTCAAGCGGACAACTTGAGAGGGAAAGGCACGGAACCATCGATTGCACCGCTGATCGACTAATTTTACCGTAAATAAGCCTTTCCAAATTTAAAGGGTGATTTCGGAAGAGCGCGGACACTCATCAAGTGTCGCTATGGTATTAATTGGGCACGAGTGGAATATGATGTGGAGTATAATTTATGCATAGATAAACCACACGTTGTCAAATATTTTGCATAATGAAAACAATAAATGCAGTATTAAAATTAAACGTAAAAGACATGAAAAGAAAGAAAAACAAGAAGAAGTTAGTTCGTGCAATGTGAAAATTGTAATAAAGTAAGTGAGGGAGTAAGGGTGGGGAGAGACATGATGTAGCAGTTTAAAAGGTGACTTGGATCAAATAAGTACGACTAGAAAAATGAATACGCATGTTATAGCCAATTTGAGCAAAGAGGGGAAGAGAAGGGAAGGGATTTGCATATTAATACAAATTCAAATAAAGGGAGAATAGGGGAAGGGTGTGCAAGCATCAATAAAAGGAAAACATGAGCGGTATATCCATGTAGTATCAAAAATAATAAAAAGGAAGCACGTTTATCAAAGAAGACTAATTCATATAGACAAAATTTTCTATGTTAAAAGACTAAATATCCCCAGCAGAGTCGCCATGCTGTCGCGTCCCTTTTTCTCGCGAAATCGGGTTTCGACATGTGAAAGCTCTTTTAAGGAAGTGTTAAAAGAGGAGAGTCTCCACCTAACACTTTAAGGTGCGTTAGAGCACCTATTTTCATATGACTCAGGTTTGACTAGTTTGCATCACCAAAGATCGGGTAAGGGCTCGAAATTACCTCGAAGAGAAGGTGTTAGGCACTCTTCGAGGTCCACAATTATGGGTCCCGGCCTAACTTGAATTACATAAATTAGTCAGATCAACAAAGACACAAGAATTTTGGGAAGTTTTATTATCAAAAGACTTTGAATAAATACAAACACTATATTCAAATATAAATAGGGATAATATGGGGGTCCTAAGTTTTTTAGCCTAAAGGATCACCCCGTGCAACATAAATAATACTTCGTAACTCCCTCAAGATGGGGTGTTACTCGTATTATTCAACGCGCACAGACTATCATATCCTGCTACCCGATTACTATATGTAAGTTATTTCCTAAAGTGCACTAGTTGATTCTAAATTGTGCCTTATGTGTGCACTACCCGTCCCATACCTATGGTCCAGGAGGCATTTGGACCTCTATTTTCGGTGGTTCTAGACTTGACTTAGGCTGCTTAGAAAATATTAAAACTAGGTGAAAATTCAAAGCATATAGGACTGCAATTAAATCCAATTAAGGCCTCGAGTTAGCCTCCGCAATTAGACAACAAAGGCACGCAAAAAGATTTCTATGTATGGTACTAGGCAGTTTTAGAATTGAGGGGAATTGAAGTCGTTAAACTCTATAGGCATGGTTTCTATATGATCTGATTCAGATGTGCAGGCCTTTTTTTAGACCTATGATTTCTAAATTACTAGTTTATAAGTGCCAGATTCTGCTAAGTCGCTTGTTACATTTTATAAGTTAATAAACCTATAGGCATGATCTTTAAATGGTTTGCACCGTCAGGGACAATGAAACTTATTGGAAGTGCTCAAAATTCTTAAGCCTCCTAATAATCGCGTGGATAAACAATAAAACAGGATTTGAAGAGTCCAGTATTAGTACTTTAGAGCGAATAGTGATATACTATAGGCATGATTTCTAAAAATTGGAGATTGGAACTAATTTTATACATTTAGCTCCTATAGGCATGCTTTCTAGATGGATGATATGATGCAATAACATATTAATTAGTTAAAATCCAATAGGCATGATATCTATTGAGCATGGTGCAGATTAAAGAGCAGTCATTAGCATTTATCACTGATATGCATGATATCTAGCGCCACATAGCAATAGACATGGGAATAAATAGAGAACTTATGCATTGATAGTATACCAGTTAAGTGGGTGTGTGATTCGCCTAATGAAATGATTTCTAATAGTGCACAAAGAGACTTGAACGACACATATAGCAAGGTCGGATAGCAAATAGATCACAAAAATCATATGGACATGCTTTCTACCCTTTTCATGCAAGTATTAGGATATACCTATTTCCAACTTCACTAACACCCTAATTGTTATTACAGAATTACTACATACCCAATAATGAAATTAGAAAGTAGTACAAATAATAACAGTAGGCCCAATATAGGCCCAAAGAGATACCCAACATTTGCTAGGCCTTCGACTAAATGCTTTCTCCACCAATTGGCACACCCAGATCTCATAGTGGTTATATCCATCAGCATAGCCTAGAAACCATAGGAGAATTCGAACCAAACTAAACAGCCATAGGCACTCATATGATCCAGGAACCAATCACTTAAACAAATCAATTTAAACATTCAATAGACAGAAGGGGAACAGAATTGAGTGCTAAAGATAACTCAGGTCTTAATAGCAAAGAGCGTGGCCAAGAACCTCTAGCCCTAGTGTGTCAGAATTCACAAGGGTCTTAGATGAACCTCAAGCCCTAGTGTGTCAGAACTCGCACTACGGAGGTTAATAGAGAAAGTTTTAGTGGCCTTGGCTTTCAGCCGACCGAGAATTATAGGTTCAGAATAGTGTAAGTAACCAATGAGAGTGAAAAATAGTGATCAAATGGGAGAGTTTGAAGAGGAGCATTTGCATTTTAGAAACAGACATTGCAGAGGTGATTACACAATGCAAAGAGGACAAGAAAAATTCAAAAGACAAGTCGATATCACAAGTTCACACTTAGCATATTGGGGCAGAGAATATTTGTAGGAAGTATGGGGTATTATGACTTCTGGAATTACAAACAAGATGGAAATAGAGCACTAACTTAACAGATTCAAAGCATAAGGGTTCAAATTATGCTGAACACCGGAATTTAAACAAACCAACCTACATCAACAAGGCAAAACAGAGTCAAATGTCATGAGGGAAACTCAAGTTAAGAAGCTATTCTAAAAGGCCCCAACTAATCACTAGGGAATACAGAATTGGGAGAGCTAAAGACATACTGAGTGATAAAATGATCATAAGAGCAAGTCATAGCTAGAGTGAAGGTCTTAACGTAGATTAGGGCATATTATAGATACCATTCAATCTCTATAGAGGCCCAAGGCAAAGCAAGAAACAAATTGATGCCATATAGCCAGTGTAAACATTCAAAGTACCAATACATTAGGCTAAACGAACTTCAAATAGTCTAAACTGTTCGAATCAAGCATAAACACATCTTAGAACTGGCAATTTAGGCATAAGTAGGTGCTAAAGAGGTTCATATCACTAAAACATATTCGATACTAGCAAGGTTGCATTCAGAGATAATCTAGAAACACATTAGGTTATGAAATTTTAGAGGTGTGAATATGCAAATCATGAACAGAGGACAATGAATATTGCAAAGGCCAAAGAACTCACTAGTTACTGATTGATAAATGGGCAAAAAGAAAGAACAGAATCCACAATTAGATGTCAACAAAGAGCAATATAACCCTTATTGTCAAGTACCCAAGGGCTTCAAAGGAACCAGGGCAGTGCTCGCACCAAGGAAGGTCGAAAAATAGAATTCTGGTGGCCTTGGCTTTCAGCCGGCCAAGAGACAAAGTGTAGAACAAGAGAATAAGAGAATAGGAGAGTGAAACCCTTTAGTTTTTAGTGAAACTTAACGGTTAAAGTCTGTCAAAAAGGAAATGGGAGACGGGTTTACAGAGTACTGAATCAGGTAAGTAAACAAGGAAAGAAATTAAGCAAACACAAACAAGAAAGAGTAAAATCTCACATGCAATCAGTAGAGTAACCGAAAGGAAAAAAAAAAATCAAACCCCAAACCCTAGTTAGGGTTCAATGCTCAAAAATCGGCCAAATAGAATGAAAAATCATGCCTCCTCCATGTATATGGATGAAATGTTGTCCAAATCTCCAAGATTATGATTGTTTCTTGTCCGAATTGCATAATTAGGCAAATACCTAAGTAATACCATAAACGTGTGACTGGTACCAAAGGAACCCAAATATGGTAAGTAGATAATGGTGAAATCCCATGGTTAGCAGGATTAAGAGAGGGAATCAAAGGGAAGACGTCAAGGGTTTCTCTACTGAGGAGGGAGAAGAGAGGATTCAAGGACGGCCGGTTGGGAAAATAGGTTAGGGTTTAGGGTTGTGGGTTATAAGGAGAGGCGAGAGATTATTATTGGTTTTTGATCATTTGAGATCAACGGCCAACATCGAAAAGGGAGTGGGGCGGGTCATTTAAAATGGGTCGCGACGGGTTCATTAAAGGGTTAATTGGTTTGGGCTGCTGAGAGAGGAGATGATGTGGGCTTAGGTGTTGGGCCATTTTTGTCTGAAAATGGCTTAAATACTTGGCCAGCTTTTAAAAGTAAAGAACTTAAGAAAGATTAATTAATAAAATAGCTAAATAGGTATTAAACTATTATTTAAGAAAATAAGTACTTTACAATAATAGCTGAAGGGTGTAAACATATGAAAAGTTATTTTAACTCTAAATAAAATAATAAATGCAGTTAATTGTAATATGTAGGCTATTATTGTAAAAAATGTGTAATTAGCATAAAAAATAAATGTAATTGTAGAAAATAAAGTAAAATATTATAAAACATACATGTGGGTGTAAATTTGGATGATTGAGTCATCACAAAATAATTTGAAAGATAATTATTAGATATTTATATAATAAAAATATAAAAAACAATTAATTTTGAGCCTTAAAAATTATGGAAAATTATAAAAATGTTTGTATAGGTTTGTAAACCAAATGATAATGCAAACATATATATATATATATATATATATATTAAAAATATGAGGGAAAAATTGGATATCAACACCTATTTTGCAATTAAGAAAAAGAGAAAGAAGAAACCCTAAGCAGTAGTAAAAAATAAAGCACCACAAAAGCTACCACTGTAAAACATCATAAACTACCTTAAAATATTTTCACAAACACCATATAAACTCACTGTTAAGAAGAAGAAGAGGAAGAGGAGAAGGAAGAGGAGGAAGAGGAAGAGGAGGAGGAGGAGGAGGAGGAGGAAGAAGAAGAAGAAGAAGAAGAAGAAGAAGAAGAAGAAAGCTATAGGAAAATTGTATTATGTTGTCTATATATATTTTTATTGATTTAACAATTGTATGAAAGTTGAAAAAGAAGAAGGCAACATGACTATACTTATGAAATTGTAGTAAAATAAATTATAGAAAAATTATATATATATATATATATATATATATATATATATATATAT
>ML273172.1:25346-36453 GCA_005239495.1 Nicotiana undulata
GAATATATATATATATATATATATATATATATTCAACTATTGTATGAAAGTTGTATGATATTGTAGTTGTATATAACTGGGTAAAAATAATGTATGAAAGTTGTAGATAAGTTGTATAACATATAATTAGTTGTATGAAATTTGTTTTTACTATGTATAAATCAAATAGAAAATATACAAAAGACATATTATATAAAATTTGTATAAAAATTGTATTTAAGTGGCATGATATTGTAGTTGTATATAACTGTGTAGAAATTATGTGTGAAAATTGTAGATAAGTTGTATAATATATATTAATTGTATGAAATTTATTTTTACTATGTATAAATTAGTTACAAAATTTACAAAAGATATATTGTATAAAATTTTATATAAAATCGGCAAGTGGTTGATGTTATTGTTGGTTTGATAATCTCTTCACAAGAACAATTGTGTTGCATCGATAGTATTTTTCTTTGTCATGATTGAAAGAGCTATGACGGGCAACCTCAAAAGGTCAAACCAGACATTCCATTCTGGATGTAAAATGTTGAATTCGATAACCTTGATCTTGTTGGATGCCCATTATATTTTATTGGGATAATTTCAAAGACCTCCCTCCAAGTTTTGCCTCATCACACTCACTCCCCTTGTGGTTTGCGATATTATGCTCACCTCCCTTATTTTAATTTTTGTAACAATTATCTTAATTTATTTTTCATTAACAGAAAAAAATGTCATCCCACTAATTTACCTTTCTTCCTAACATTATGCTCTTTTGATTAATTTATTTTATTGAACATCTTCAACAACAAAGCTTTCACGTGATCTTTGAGATGCCTTCCACTAGTATGAATAACAAAGGTAAAGGAAAAAAAGTAATTCTTCTTGCGAGCTCTAATTTCGTCACTGATGTACGTTCACTGCAATTCATATTCGAACTATTAAATGAAAATGACAGATATACGTTCTGATAGAAGGAACAATAGTTAGATGTCTTTATGGAGAGAAGAAAGAGAAGAGGAGAAAAAAAAAAGGAAAAAAATGTAACTAAATTCTTTGATGAACGGCATTAATAATGGTTGGGGCCTTTTAAAGTGTAATGTATATATTCCGAAGATAAAATTTATTTAAGTCGAATAATTAACTAAACGTGAACATTTTTAGTAATAAAGTCACAAATAGAGTAGAGGAAGGAAAAAATCCTTTGAAGATCAGCACCTTATAAGCCCAATTCCCATGCTTAGGGTTTACAGCCCAAGGTTCAAAATTTTGAATGCACGCTCCAACGGTCATATTCACAAGGGTTCCTTCCTTCTCGCACCTACACAAGTAATAATATATATATAACCCTCCTTTTTCTCATCACTCTCATCCCTACTGCCGTCAGTACAAGTATTGAGTTCCAGTTTCATTTCAAGGGGAGAGATGGATTTCCACAGCCTTACAAGGAGAGAACTACAAGCTCTTTGCAAGAAGAACAAAATCCCAGCTAACCTCACCAATGTCGCCATGGCCGACGCTCTTCAGTCCCTCGACTTTGTAAGTTTCTTCTTTCAATTAAAAAGCTATATTTCCTGTATTCTGAAATTTTGAATAAGATGGGCAGCATTTCAATTTCATTTCTGAATCAGCTGAAAGGAATATTACTAGTATCTCTTTTAATCATTTCCAGCTTACATTTTGCGGCATTAACCCTTGATATTAGATTGAATCTGAGATTGTTAGGAAGCTCCAGTATGTTGATTTTATAATTTTGGGATTAATTATTGCTTATAGCTGAAGTTAATTTATATTTATTTATTTATTTAAGCTGCAAATTATTTATTGATCTCTAATTTCTATATTAACACTCCTTCATGTTTCTTGGATTCTGGCGAACCACCTAATCTAAAAGCTGAAACTATTGGAAACATTTTTTTAAAATATTTGCATGTGTGCAACACCTATGACTGTTAAGTTACGATATTGAAATGGATAAAGGCCTGAAATTGGTTCTTAAATGTTTTGTGCAACTCTCTATTGGAGCAGTAGAGGCGGATTCGGGATTTGAATTTTATACCACAAACATTTGATTTGCTTGGTTTGCAATCTATTAATTGTACGACTTATTTAGTTGATTCTTAAATACTTTAACGTTTGAGCTAAAGCTAATGGGCTCAAATGAACCCTTAACGTATTAGTTAGGTCTGGCTCTGCGGAGCAGTACGGCTAAATCTACTCTTCTCCTTGCCCCAAACCATAAACTTTTTTAATTATTATTATATGTTCCCAATATTATTGCCTAAGTTGTGCATGATTAGTACTTCCACAGTTGGATACCTATAGCTGCTTATAACATTGTACAATAGAAAGGATATTCAGTATCGTTTTTATATACAGGTTGATGGTATTGAAGAAATCTTGAGTTCATGTGAATCTGAAACTGCAAACTCATCCATAGAGTCTCCTGGGAAGTCAGAAATAGTAACAAGTGTACCTCGGACTTGTCGTCGAGCCACACAACAAAAGGCAATCAAACATGACCCAGAAACTTTGCAGACCTTGACTAGGAGTCGCTGCAGAACGAGAGGAAAGGTGGTCAGAGATGTAGATGAAGCCAGGAACGACATGCATGAGACTCCTGCATTGCCGACTACCAGAAGACGGGCTGCAGCAACTTCAGTTCGCGCTAAATTGGAATCCGCAATGAAGGAATGTGAACCAAAAGAGAAAATTGGGGATCAGATTGAGGGAGAAATGAAAGATGTGCCGAAGACACCAGCAGTTGTTCTAACTAGCCAAAGAAAGGAATTGAAGGCAAGTTCAGTTAGGCAAGTGTACAGTACTCGTCGATCAGCAAGGATAGCTGGGAAACCAATGCAGGAGAGCACACAAGAGAATGAAATGTCAGGAACCCTTACATTTGATGCTTTTCCTGAAGAAACTAAGGAAGGTTTGGAGGTGGATTCTGAGCAGTATTCTATTCACAAGAATGAAGTAGACAAAAATGGTAATGTCCGCAACTACACTACATGTATTGAATTGAAAATGTTAGAAAGTTTGGAGATCAATAATGAATCAGATATTGTATCAGGTCAATATTCAAATACTTCGGTACATAATGAAATAGAAACTGAAGATGTTGTTCAACAAGAAAGTAACAATAACCTGGTTGTTCCGTTAGATACAAAAGCAGAAGAAGGCTCAGAGGAAGAACCACTTGGTCACAACAACAATGGTATGTATTGCTCTGTTCTCAGTGTATGTTGTTGTTTGCTCCAGTCTTCTGCCGTAATTTACATGAATTAAATGGTTTTGTTGTCTTTTTATTTTGATTGCTTATGTATACTGCTCATTTGGTAGAAAGATTCAAGAAAATGGTACCTGTTCTTCTGTCTACTTTTTGTATCAATTGTCTTATCCCCATCTCTGTTGTATAGGCAATCTTAGATTACTTAGTACAGTGAATTGTTTCTTGCTTTGTGATAATTAAACAAAATTGTTTCTAGGACCTGAAGATGTGCATATGTCTAAAATGGAGGAACTTGAGAATGGAAAAGAAATGGCATCTGAAGGAATGCAGTCTTTGAATGATGTTTCAGGAGCTAAAATAGAAGTTTTTGGTGAGGAATCCATGGAAGAATCTGAAATTGATCAAGCTCAGACTAAAACTCAAAAAGACTTTCAGAACAAAAGTCAGAACTTGGGTGAAGATACCAAGAGAAGCTCCGATATCACTAATGTGATCCTGATGAAGCAGCCGCATGAAGAGGACAAGCCCCATTGTGATGATAAATCTGACTTTGTGGCAGAATATGATGGGGAGGAGGAAGATCACTTTAATCATACTGATGTTGCAGGAAAGGAAGAGTTAATGGGAGAACCTACAAGTGTCAATCCAGACACTACCACAGATATCCATGAGGTGAATCCGTTGGGGCAATTTAACGAGGAGGAGGATGCTAAGGTGAGTGGAAGTCAGCTGTGTTTAAAAGATGCTGGAGAAGAAGAGCCCATGGAAGAATATGAAGTTGATGATGCTGACGCTAATGTGGATAGTGCAGCTCATGATCTGGAAGTTGCTCAAGAAGAAGAACCCATGGAAGAATTTGATGTTGATCAAGCTGAGGCCAATGTGGATAGTGAAGCTGATGCTCTTGAAGTTGCCGGGGAAGAAGAATCCATGGAAGAATCTGAAGTTGACTATGCTGAGGTTAATGTGGATAATGCAGCTCATGGTCTTCCACCCTTGGCTTCTCTCACACCTGATGATGCCCAGGAAGGTGAGTGCGAGGTTAAGGTAAGTGGAAGTCAGCAGTGTTTACATGTTTCAGAAGTAGTTGCTGGACAAGAACCTATGGAAGAATCTGAAATTGATCATGCTGGGATTAATGTGGATATTGCTGCTCATGCTCTTCCTCCCCTCGCTTCTCTCATACCTAATTCTGTCCCAGAACCAGTCTACAAAGGCATTGCTGGTAATGATAGTAAGCAATCATTGCAAGATTTAAGCTTGAGGAAGCTTACAAAGATGTTGAAAGAGCTACAAGATCACAAAAGATCCTAGTGGAAAGGAGGTTGCTAAAATCAAGGTAAGAACAACATCAACTGATATTCTTTTTAATTTGTGTGTTCCTTTCTTACATTTGGTTGTTGATATTCAAATGTGAAGTGCAATTAAAGTGTTTTTTTCGTTCACAGGTGCCAAGCTCAAGGTCAGCCTTGCAAGCACTTCCAGAAAATCGTTTGATCAGTGACACTGAAAATTAAACGCTTATAAAAGGCAGACTACTCCACCTGCCAGTGAATGAACTTTGAGATGTTGGAGCAGCCTTGCAAATTCTTGGTTTGCTACTTCAGAGATATATCAAAATTTTGATCGCTCTTGTTTTTTTATTCCTAGAGTTTTTCTAACTTAGTGGAAAGTAAAACTATTCATATTTTGCTTTCTCAACTACTTATAATCGATCATAACCAGCAAAATATCTATGAAACTAGTGTGAAAGAGGTGATATAACTTAAAGTGCACCCTCTAACAGTTGCAATCTTTCTTTGAAGGAATATTAGATCCCCTATTCAAACTTGATGAGTTAAACCCGTTCACGTTGCATCCGGACTAGAGATGTTGGGTGTGACAAACTACATGTTGGGTGTGACTAGGAGTGGCAAACGGGTGGGTCGGGGAGGGGGGTGATTTGTGTGGTGTCCGATTTTCATGTGCACTTGGTATAGAAGGACCATGTTCTTCTATGTGTACCAAACTCCTACTGTTTGCGGAATAATAAATACAGAAATTAAAGAACACAGATTTTTACGTGAAAACACCTAGCTCAAAAGGTGAAAAAATCACGACATACATCCCAGTAGGATTTTCCCAAACTCTTTACTAAATCACTTTTGTAAACCTAGGATTACCTCTAATCTCTTTGTGGCAAACTAGCCTCTAACTATTTGTGACAACTCCAAGTTAGCTATAACTTGAAAATACACAATACCTATTACAGACGCTTCTAGATAAAGCTGAAAAGGAACAAGTTTAAATCACCTCCAAAAAATTAACTAGGTTTTTCTAGCTGATTCAAGTAGTTTCAGAGTCGCACGCTTAATTGTCACACGAACCGCTTGCAAAATTGCCTTGCTAATTTTGCTCTCAATTCTTGCTTAGCTTCTTTTGCTTTTGTGCGTACCTGTACAATAAGAGATTTACTAGAATTCTAGTCAACTCCTTAAATCCTTCCTTATCTTGATTCTGTTCTTACTGAATAAGGAATCTTTTCGTTTATGTGCACTGCCTTTAAGAGGCCTAAGCCTGTAACCAACTTAATCCAACATTGACACTTTTTAGAATATTAAGTTATAAATCACATGTTCAAAATAGCACATAGATCCCTACTCTCTGGGTCACTGAAGTACGAAGACAGGCTGGACTACTAAGGCTGGGAAGGGGTGGAGGCTGGGTCAGTCTTCTCCTTTTCTTTGGCAAGCTCAGTTCTGAGAGCATCCCTCTCAGATTCAACCTCTTGTCACCCAAGGGGTCATTTTATGAATTTAGACTTCGTTCTAGGCTTATTAGCCATAAAAAGACTAAGTAATTCTCTAATTACCTCGATTTGCGTGGGCAATCCGGGCGTGAAACCTAGCTTTTATTTGGATTTAGTTGACTTTGATCAATATGTTTGGTAAACGGACCCGGATCTATGTTCCGACGATCCCGAGAGGTCCGCAGTAAAATATGGGACTTGGGCGATATGGGACTTTGAAGAAAATTATTTTGCTGGTTTAATTCAAGAAATAAAGAAATAAAATAATATGTGAAAATT
Source organism: Nicotiana undulata (assembly GCA_005239495.1). Taxonomy (NCBI): domain Eukaryota; kingdom Viridiplantae; phylum Streptophyta; class Magnoliopsida; order Solanales; family Solanaceae; genus Nicotiana; species Nicotiana undulata. Next base: position 31,631 of record ML273172.1, read on the forward strand.
GTGATATGATTCTATATTATGGTTCTGGAGCCCGGAACAAGTTCGTTATGTTGTTTAAGTCCTACCTGTGATGTTTCATGTGAATCGTAATTGATTTGACGTGATTTGGACGTCCGGTTGAAAAGTTAGAAAATTTGAGTGTTCTTGAGAAAATCATGAGTTTTGAGGTTAAATTCGTAGTTTTTGATGTTACTTTGATGATTTGATCGCACGAGCAAAGTCCGTATGATTTTTTTAGACTTGCGTGCATGTTTTGGTTTGGAGCCCCGAGGGTTTGGGTGAGTTTCAGATAAGTTTAGGCTATGTTGTGCTTGTTTTTTATGCTTCATTGTCGTTTCTTCAAGCATAAATGCAAATGAGCTCCAAATTGAGTTTTTATTAAACCATTAGATCCGTGTCGTAATTACGGAGCCATAGGAAAAGAATCATCAACTTTGGACATCGTATGAGGAAGTTATGCTCATTTCCGTGTTGGGAAAACAATGCTAGTTTTCTGGTGTGCCCAGTTCGCAAATGCGAACTTTTTGTCGCAAATGCTACTTTTTCCAGCCTTCTCTTGTTCACAATTGCGAAGAATTTCTTCGCTTTTGCGAGGGTCGTTGTCACGACCCAAAATCCTAACTCAAGTCGTGATGGCGCCCAACAGCGGGGTCAGGCAAGCCAACACTTAACTAAGGGTTCTTCCTCCTCATATACCAGGTAATAAGTTATGGAACATAATATCGAAAAGATAATTTATCATTTTTAAACCAAAAGCAGCCATAAGGAGGCTTGAACCAAAAATATATACAATCATGATAACTACTACGTGTGTGCCACGAACTAGTATCACGAGTATCACGGGCATACTAACTGGATATACAAAAGATAAACATATGCAATTCCCACTGTCTGAAATAAGTAGACGGGAAAATAGGCAAATGAAACTCCATGGTGCTGCTGATCGTCAGGAGAAGCAGCTCATCGTAAAGTCAGGTCCACTATAATCAATATCTAGCTCCTGGTCTGATAACCAGATGCATCAGCCTCAGAACCAGTACAGTTGACTATCCGTGGTATTTATGTGCAACATGAGTACATAAATAAATATGTACCCAGTGAGTATCCCGTCTAATCTCGAAGAAGTAGTGACAAGAGGTCGACTAGATACTCGCTAAGGTCCAGCAATATAATATATAACGATATATGGAAAAAGCAATAGGAATGTGAATCAGTAAACAACAAGTACATAGCAAGTAATGTAACCCTGGTAAATATCAGAAAAATGAACAGTAAAGTACCAAAATCCTCGCATAACCAATACCTGACAATCCCGTTATAAGTGACTCAGAACTCAAGTGATCATACACATACCAGGACAAGACAATCGACCGGAGTCATAAGGGGTGGTCATAAGGACTGAGGTCATAATAAGCTGACCCACGATCGCGCATCGTACCTGCGACTCGTGTGCTGACTCGATATAGTAATAAGCTGACCCACGATCGCGCATCGTACCTGCGACTCGTGTGCTGACTCGATATTGTAATAAGCTGACCCACGATCGTGCATCATACCTGCGACTCGTGTGCTGACTCGATATAGTAATAAGCTGACCCACGATCGCGCATCATACCTGCGACTCGTGTGCTGACTCGATAACAAGTGCATATATATGTATATAAGTATATGTGTGTACCAACTCAACAGTGAATTCAACAGGACTGTGCCAATACCACGGATAGTCGACTGTGATTTAAATCATAAGGTTTCACATTTCCATATCACCTCAACAGTAATTACAACTCATAACACGTACAAAGTTACAATTAAGGAACATAGAGGCATGCTTGTGAGTCCTAAAGCTACCCGACATAGCAATATAGTCGCCACGTACGGACTCTCGTCACTTGATACGTGCGTAGCCCCCGCAACATGTATATACAGTAAATAGAGTACCTATGGGGACAATTCCCTCTTACAAGGTTGGAAAGGAGACTCACCTCGTGTCGAATCTACCTCTCGTTCTAAGAACACGCCCGCAACTCTGACTCTATACCCCAGGACTTGTAACCGGAGTAGGAAAAATCCGTATAATATTTTTAGAAAAGATTGCACAATACTCTTTTAGAACCGTAACCTTTTACGTTGCTATTATTCCAACAAATTCTCGTTGGAAGCTTTTGTGCATCGAATTTTTGCTCCTGCTCCTAACGTATTTGAACTGAGAAAGAACATTTTTTTGAACTTAAGCATGAATTGCTGCTGCTCCTAATATTTTTGAACCAAACGTTTTTAAGCAACAATTGCTTCTGTTCCTAATATGTTTTTTTGATATCACAAAGTCTCATGGATAAGACTTATAATCAAGTCTTATTTTGTTTAAATGTTTTTACTAAACTTTAGGTAGCCACATGGCATAAATGACTAAGAGTCATCCTTAGTCATTGTTGCCTTGTGCCACGTTGCTTTATGGGTTAATTTATTAAATTTTTATCCACTTATTAGTTAACTGGGTAATGTTCTGTTACCTGGTAATTAATCAATTACCCGCATAATTAAGAATTATTTCCACTTACTTAAAATATTACTCACTTTTCACATACCTTACTATTATGGCCATGTGGTATCTTATATGGTACTAGTCCATAAATATCGGGTATTTTAGCTCGTGCCGTATTTTATTCCAAAATGTCAAACCTTGACAAAACTCATTTTTTTTTCCGATTTGCTTACCCTCTCACATTCACAAATTTACAACCCTTGTTGAAATAGCGTGATACTTATAAATTCAAAATAAATCTCATTTAGGGAAACGGGGTCCGATAACGCAAAATGACCGGTCGGGTCGTTACACTCTCCCCTACTTAAATAGATGTTCGTCCTCTAACGTTCCAAGAACTGCTTTTGAGTTATTTGGAATCACTGCTTCACACCTCGTGTACTTTCCCGTGCGGCCACAACCCAGTTGGACGCATAAGCTTGATAAAATCTGAAGATATCCCCCTTGATCCATGCAGCAGTTTCGAACTTAGTTCCAACACCGGAAATTCTCTTTCAGGCCTGTTTTCTAATATATGAACAACATATCAACTACTACATGAGGCACCAGAACACAACTACGTACCTTTGCTGGATCTGCACCATACACCGCATAATCCATCATCTAACCACAATGACGCTTCTTGAACCTTAATAGCCAAAATTCTACGAATCCGATGCTCTCAATACACTTTATAAGATATACACATACATCCTGCTATAATGCTGATGATACCATCCCAACAGAGGAGATGTGTAGAAATTCTAACCAATTGCAGAGTTAACCAAACATTGAATCCTTCCTCTTGACTAAGACCACCATCTCACTACAAACCAATAAGGGTAATTATCTTTTAATGCATTCACTTAATCATATCGCACTGATCCCTGATGCAATAACCTCGTCTCACCCAGTATGAACTGTCAAATCACCGCAAACATGACCAACCGTCACACACGATACCACAATGCGCCAATAGGCCACAACTCGAACATGATACATTGACTCAGGAAGGGACTACTCAACTCACGTAACTAATATGAACTTTCCTCACTTAGCCCGAAGCCACTTCTTGCACCATTCTAGACACTGCTGAGATCATTTCTCCTTTGTTAACAAAATCTTGCTCAAATAATCTGTCAAATTCTTCTAAATTCTCCTGCTAGCATCCCATTAATACTCAAATTCTCTAGCATCTTCCACATATTCGGCCTCCTACCGAATAGCCACTAGAATCCCTTGAGAAACTCTGCCAATCACATAATCGGTAACCTACTCATAGGGGGTAACCCCCCTGTGGAATTCACCAACTGACACTTTCCAACAATGTTGCGGCGCACACCGTCTGCAACATTAAATACTTCACCCTAAGCTTGTTCTCATTCACCAACTTTACCCGTACATTCGCTTCTCATGGACACCTACTAAATGCGCTACAACATCTTCAAATTCACCTTCATATAGCATCCTTCATCGTCCCTAACCACTTTTCCCTGTTGCATCCAACCTTCCGCCGATAACCAACAGTTCAGATTAAGCTCGGGGACCTAATCTCTGTCCACTAAGATTCTCAAACCACTCCAACTCCTCCTCAAGGTAGGCAGCCGTCTTACCACTGAACTTATAGGCTACACTGCCACTCTCCCACTTAGTTAAACTCATTCCTTTAAGCAACTACCCGACTTCCATCTCTGACGCCTGGCATCTAGAGATTTAGCCGCCACCTGACACTTCTCATATTGGCATCTAGAGATTTAGCCGCCACCTGACACTTCTCATGTGTCTCCCTTCATCGCATGCTTCTCAATTGCGGCCTCAATTCAATATAATTCTCTGTGGCTCTTGAACCAGCAGATCACCACGACTTCAAACTCCTCGAAGATCGTCTTTCTCGGGCTGTCTTCACTAGAAGTAGCTATTAAATTCTGAACCACCACACCATGATCTCTGACTTCCACTTCTTCAACCCTGCTTCACAACACTTCTACCCCATGCAACTGAAGAAACATAAGACCGACGATCTTAACGCAGTCTATGTCATGACCCGAAATCCCACCTTTCAGGCCGTGACTACGTCTAACGTTGAACCCGCTAGACAAGCCAACATATACAACATTATTTCCTTAATAACACACGTAACAGTATTTAAAGCTATTAACTTTCAACATTTACTGGAATAACTCGAATTCATTTATGTCCAACCTTTTTCGAAAAACATCCCACATTATTAACTCTCAAAACTTTACTGAACATTCCAAATCACTTCAATTGTTTCACAGCAGAAAAATAATAATACTATCTC
>ML273178.1:0-28312 GCA_005239495.1 Nicotiana undulata
AAATCGTTCTTAATGCACAATATAACGAGTTTTGAGTCCAAGAAACTTACCTCCTTGAAGGAAAAACGAAATCCCTCTTCAAACCCTTTCAAAACCTCCAACCCGTGTGTAAAATGGTGAAAAAGGACAAATTTCGCGAAGGCTGCCTTTTATAGTTCTGCCCGGGCATTTCTGCAACAGCGGTGTTTTTTTCTCGCACCTGTGACTCCGCAGGTGCGACATTTTAACCGCACCTGCGAAATCCACTTAACCTCCCAGACTTCGCGCCTGCGGCCTTTTTATCGCAACAGCGGTACCGCAGGGGCGACATATTGACCGCACCAGCGGTCCTTCACTTAACACCCAGAGCCCGCGCCTGCGAACCCATCTCCCGCACCTGCGACCTCGCAGGTGCGATCTTCCTTCCGCCCTTGCGACGAATTCCGCCCCTGCACCTTCACTCTCGCGCCTGCGATGTCCGTACCTGCGGCCCAAGCATCGCAGGTGCGATCGCACCAGCAGTAGCAGCTTCAGCTGCATTTCAAGTTCCAATTTCTCCGTTTAACGCCCGAAATCAAACCCGAGACCCTCGGGACCCCAACACCAAAAACACCTATCAAACATGGTTATTCAAACTTAGTCGAGCCATTAAAACACCAAAAACAACATCAAAACCATAAATTCTCATCCAATTCAAGCCTATGATTCCCAAAAACTTCCGAAACACGCATATGATCAAAACCCCAAACAAACCATCTCCGAATGACCTGAAATTTTGCGGGCAAGTCCAAAATGACATAACGAGGCTACAGCAACTCTCGGAATCCCATTCCGACCCTCGGATCAAAATCTCGCCTATCAACCGGAATTCGCCAAAATACTAACTTCGCCAATTCAAGCCTAATTCTACACCGGGCATCCTAAAAATATTCTGAACACACTCCTAAGTCCCAAATCACCTAACGAAGCTATCCGAACCATAAAATCCGCATTCCGAGGTCGTTTACCAATAAGTCAACTCCGGGTTGACTTTTCCAACTCTAAAGCTCTTGTTAGAGACTAAGTGTCTCAATCCACTCTATTTTCACTCCGAACCCGAACCAACCAACCCCAACACTCCATGAACAGTCTAACCGAGCTACTACAAGACAGAAATAAAGGAATAGATGCGTATACTGCGTAACGACGGACCGGGTCGTTACAATCTCTTATGTTAACTAGAACAAAAAATTCTTCTAACTTTAACACAATTTCAAATGTTGAACAACAGAAAACAAGTATTATTCTCTCAATTAATTTTACTAACATGAAACTTAGCAACTTTCACATGAAAATCATGCAACTAACTTAAAATAAAGAAACATAGAGTTCTTTATTTTTACACATATCTAGAGATGTGAGAAATTATTAAACTGTATATTAAAGACGCTAATCATGAAATCAAAATATACGACGAATAAAACAAAATAAACAAATATACCTGAACAACGAAAAGAGTTAAACTTCGTGATGATAACGTATTAAGAAATGTAGCTCAAGGTAACAATATAAAACAAGAAGATAAGTAGAATAAGAGAAGAAGAGATAACTTTCTTATTTCATCAAGTATTCAAGTGTATCCCATATCACATTTCATGCTTGTATTCATACTATTACATTGAAGGTTACAAAAAGGATTGTCTTAAACATGGCATTAACCTTTGAGATCATGGGGGAAGATCATGGGGATGGGATATTGAGGTGTGTGAGTTACAATCATAATAGTGATAAGTAGTGGGAGGTTATTTACATCATGGATGAAAGTAGTGGGAGTGGTGGACATCCACAATTACTATATGTTTTACAACAGGAAATGATTATTTGGAAAAAATAGGAGATGGAAGTGCTTCCTTTTGGTTGACAATTAGAGTCGCCTTGCCTTGGCCCTCTAGGATATATGCTTTCTACATGTTCAAGATGAAGACGCTACATTTACTGCCCCCCCCCCTCCTCCACACACACACACACACAAAAAAATTAAAGAGGCTAGAGTCTGAGAGTCTTCGGATGTTTGGTATGAAGGAAAATACTAAAATATTTTTTTTATTTTTTTCATGTTTGATTTGCTTAAATGTTTTAATTTTTTTATAATAAACTCATTTCCCTTCAATTATGATTCCAATCAAGAGGAAGAAAAATATTTTTTAAAACTCTTTTTCAACCTTCTCATCTTCACCACCCCACCCACTAAACACACACTACGCTTACCTCTGTGATGACCCAAAAGGTCATCCTAAGTAATTCTAGCTAAATTTGTGTTCCGAGGCCCCGAAAGCCTTCGTTAAATCACCTCGATATACGTGCGTAGCCCGGGCATGTACCCGGGAAGCTTCTATGCGAAAATTTGATAACAATGGAATTTTTGAATGGAATAATTGAATAAAGTTGACTTTGGTCAACATTTTTGGTAAACGGATCCGGACCCGTGATTTGACGGTCCTGGAGGGTCCGTAGGAAAATATGGTACTTGGGCGTCCGGAATCGAATTCCGAGGTCCCAAGCCCGAGAAATGAATTTTTAAAGAAAATTGTTTTCTGAAAATAATAAGGTTTTTGAAAATGAACTTTGATGCGAAAATCGTGTTACCGGGCCCGATATTATGGTTTCGGAGCCCGGAAGAGGTTTATTATATGTTATGTGACTTATATGTGAAATTTGGTGTAAAACGGACTTGAAATGACGCGATTCGGATCGAAATTGGAAAAGTTAAGCTTTATGAAGTTTTGAGGAAATTCTATGAGTTTTAAGGTTTGATTCCTTGTTGTTGATGATATTTTGGTGATTTAAAAGCTTGAATAAGTCCGTAGGATGTTTTGGGAGTTGTGTGTGTTTTTGGTTTTGAGACCCGAGGGCTCGGGTGAGTTTCAGGTAGCTAACGGGGTGTTAAAGAGTCAAAAATCTGGTGTTTTGAAGTCAGATCTGGTGTCTGGTGTTTTCTTCTCTGTGATCGCACCCTTGAATCTGCGATCGCACCCTTGAATCTGCGATCGCACCCTTGGATCTGCGATCGCATAGGCTTATCCTGAGGGACCCAACTGTTGTTCTCTGCGATTGCATGATTGCCTCCGCGATCGCAGACTTATGCCCAGATACCTTCCGCGATCGCATGTCTCACTCCCGCGATCGCATAGAGTGAGGGTAGTATGGATGGGTGGGGGGGTGGCTAGGTACCCTTCGCGATCGCAATGCCATGTTCGCGATCACAGAGGGCGGGGTCTTTGGGCTACGCGATCGCATTCATGTCTTCGCGATCACAGTGTAGGGGAATTTCAGGTCCTTCTTCGCGATCACATTCTTTCGGCCGCGATCGCAGTGCATGTGAACCAGACTCTCCGTGATCGCAGTCCTATTCCCGCGATCGCGATGTACATTTTCGCCCAGTTATTTAGAAAGTCCAAAAACAGAACACTCTACACGGGATTTCATTATTTTCAGCCTCCTCCTTCTTCTCCAACCTCCATTGAGGACCTCCAAGCCAATTCTTCCTCCATAGCCTCGTGGGTAAGTATTTTCTACATCGTCTTCTTCCATTTTCCATCATTAATCACTAGATTCTAGGCCTAAAAACATGAAATCAAAGTGAGAAATTGGGTTTTTGGGTAGTGTTAGGTTTTTGGGAAAATTGGATGATTCAACCTCAATTTGGGGCCGGCTCTTAAAACTAATTACATATTTGAACTCGTGGGGTAATGGGTGAACGGGTTTTGGTCCGAACCTCGAGTTTAGACCACGTAGGCCCGGGGGTCAAATTTCGGTAATTTTGGAAGAATGCTAGAAATTGAATATCTAGGCTACGAGATTGTGATATTGAGTTTTTATTGATATTATTGGATTAATTATACCTAGATATCGTTGTTTCGGAGTCGGATTATAAAGGAAAGACGGTCTTAGAGGGTTGATTGCCCTACTTTGGACCGAGGTAAGTGTCTTGCCTAACTTTGGTGAGGGAATAAGTATTATTTGCTATGTGCTAAGTGATTATCATGTTCATCGCATAGGTGAGGTGACGAGTACCTATGCAATGTGTGTCAAGTATGCCCATGAGTCTATTTTGATAGAAACTGCAGTATTTCTTCCATTTTTAGCATAATATGAGATTGTCTTTATTTGGTAATCTATTCTTGTTAGAAGTATTGACTGCTGAGTTTTAGAAAGTGTTGATATGATTGATAATCCAAATGTAGAGGATACGGTCGAAGTGATTGGTTATAGCTGAGACCCTTGCCGGGCAGTTATTGAGTTATTAAATTGATGTTTTCCCCTTGCCGGGTGTTTTGAACTGCTTATTTCCACTATGCTGCACTCCTTGCCATTTTGTCTGTTATTGTTTGGTGAGGAAGAGTGTAAAAGCACGAAGGGTGATGTCGTGCCATGATATTTGATTACATTGCATAGTGAGGAAGAGTGTAAAGCACGAAGGGTGATGTCGTGCCATGATTCATATTGATTATAAGCACGAAGGTAAATGTCGTGCCATGACTTCTATTGATTATAAGCACGAAGGTTAATGCCGTGCCATGATACATTGTACATTGCATTGTGAGGAAGAGAGTAAAATCACGAAGGGTGATGCCGTGGCATGATATTTGATTACATTGCATTGTGAGGGAGAGAGTAAAGCACGAAGGGTAATGCCATGCCATTGTTTACTTTTCTGATGTTTATACTTGCTTCATTGGCTATTGTGTTAGGTTGCCTCCCTTGTTTACTTTTATCTGTCAATTCGACTGTTTCCTTTCACTTGTTCCCTTTTACTGCTCCCGTATTTCCTTACCTGTTTGCTTATCTTTTGCCTTGTATTATTCCTGTTACCTGCTGTAGAATAGGACGGGTTATCGTTATTGTCAAGTCTAGCCTCGTCACTACTTCGGCCGAGGTTAGGCTCGGCACTTACTCAGTACATGGGGTCGGTTGTACTGATGCTACACTGCACTTCTTAATGTTGTGCAGATCCCGCATCCGGACCCAGTGGACCGCATTGAGGGAGTCACCTTCAGTCCACCCAGAGCTTCAAGGTATACCCGCTGGCGTTCGTGGGCCTTGGTGTCTCTCCTGCATTCAGATTCCCTATTGTCTTACTTTTTCTCCTAGTTCCAAGACAATTATGTATTTCCTTTCAGACTCTGTATTTAGCACTCAGTTAGATAGTTCGTGAGGTTGTGACACCCCGGTTTTGGGATTTTTGCGATGTTGTCATCTTTACTATGTTATTATGCATTTCAGAGTATTGTTACATTTCCGCTGTTGAAGTTATAAAGTTTGTTGGTTATTGAGTTAAGATTTGAAGGGTATAAATTGTACTATTGTTGGATTGAGTTAAAAATATTATTTTACGATTTACGTTGGCTTGTCTAGCGGGTTCAACGTTAGACGCATTCACGGTCCGAAAGGTGAGATTTCGGGTCGTGACAACCTCCCATCACAATCGCCACCCCACCTCCTACTACCCTCCCTCCTCTTTCTCCCCTATTTTGTCTCTCATACTGTTTGTCTAAATTATATATTTTTAAAAAAAATTATGTTCTACTCACTAGCCAAACACTAAAAAATATTTTTCAGAATTTTTTTTTCACTCACCAACCAAGCATAGAAAAATAAGTGATAAAATTACTTATTTTTCAGAAAATATTTTTCAAAGAAAACATTTTCCTTCGTACCAAACAAACCTAGGATAGACAAATGGAGCACAACAATAGATATTGTGACAAGTGCAACGTGTTTTGCCAATTGAAATAAAAGGGAAAAATAATAAACTGACACCTAACATCCACTTGCTAGGCATACCGATGTGAGATAGTTAAACATCCAAATTTTAGCAGTTTAAACAAGGTGATGATAAATAACGAGAGATAGGAACTCAATCTAATACAACACCAACATAAGTCGTGCAATAGTATCTACTCCTAAACATCCGGAGTCACGAGTACACGAGCTATTATAAATTATACAAACAGAAATTGAAATAAATATAATTATTTCGAATGAATTGAACAGTAAAAGAGGAAAGAGGAAGGGGACTCCAAAGTCTGCGGACGCCACCAGATCTACTTCAAGCCTCCGTGTGCAATAATCCTAGCTGACGCACCTCACGCATCGCTGGGACCAATACAAATATATGCACAAGAAGTGCAAAAGAGTAGTATGAGTACAACTGACCCAATGTACTCCATAAGTGTCAAGCCTAACCTCGACGAGTTAGTGACGAGGCTATGACATGATTGTCACATAATTAAACCTGTACATATGTACAACACCAGTAAAATAGAGATTTAACAACGAACGATTGGGAGGAGACATGCGAAAAGGGGGGGAAAGATACGATAACTACGACGGGTATGACAGTACAAGAAACCAAAATAACTCATCAACAAATAAAGACGGATAAACATTAGTACGAAGATGGCACGACATCACCCTTCGTGATTTTACTCTCATCCTTACCATGGAATGATGACATAAGTAAAATGAAATGGCACGGCATCACCCTTCGTGCTTTTACTCTCGATATGCCCGTGTAACAATAAATAATTGATATAGATGGCACGACATCACCCTTCGTGGTTTTACTCTCGATCGCACCATGTAATAATGATAAATAATATAGATGGCACGACATCACCCTTCGTGTTTTAATTCTCTTCCTCAATATGTATTAATCAATAAATGAGACAATGCAATGGCACAACATCACCATCCGTGCTTTAACACTCTCCATTACTATGTAGTAAAGATAATATAAATCCAGGAGATAAATAGCGCGAAGATTGTGCTTTCGTCAAATATGGTGCCAAGACACCAAACCTCAACTTCAAAAATACTCAACCATTACCAATTAAACAATAATTATGAAAGAAATGATCAAATAGGTAATAATCTTATCTACACATGGATATCATAATTAAAAAGGCAACAAATCACAAGGAAACAAGTTCCACCCGCATGCTTTATCCCAACGACAACGCATAAATGATCGTCACCTCGCATATATGTTGTACCCATACATTAATCACGTAGCAAACTGTCAAACAAGTCTTAATCCCTCAAGTCAAGATTAATTGTGAAAATTACCTCGCTCCGCAATCAAATCAAAGCTCAACGGGGCCTTTCATCTAAAACTCGCGTCCAAATCAATCGAATCTAACCAAATATCGTTCAAACAATTCAAAATAAGCTTTAGAAACTACCCATGAGTAAAATATTCAATCTTTAATGTTTTCGAAAAAAGTCAATAACAGTAAACCCCTGGATCGCTTGGTCAAAACCCGAGATTCAGACTAAAACCCAATCACCCATTCACCCCCGAGCCTATTTATATAGTTTTGAAATCCGACCTCAATTGGAAGTCTAAATCCCAAATTTACAAAAATCCCTAATTCTACCCAAATCCCTAATTTCTACCATGAAAATCCTAGATTTGATGTTGAAAACTTGTGAAATGTAATGAGTAATTGAAAAGAAATAGATTAAATTTACTTACGAATGAATTTAGGAAGAAAATATCTTGGGAAAATCGTCTCTAGGGTGTTTAGGGTTGAGAGTTTGAAAGAAATGAGAAAAATCCCGTTTCCCCCCTCTTTTGTCCAGGCACAGATGTCGCAATTGCATCATTATCGAATCCCGCAAATGCGTAGAACACATCTCTGCTGCCATCCCAATTGTCGATGGTTTGTTCGCAAATGCGAACACTGGATCTTCGTAAAAGCGACCAATTGATCGCAATTGCGATCCCTGTTATCCCAGCCCCTCTTCGCAATTAGAAAGAATTTGTTCGCAAATGTGAAACTCACAGAGGCCTTGTATTATCGCAAATGCGAACCAGACCTCACAATTCAAGGTATGAGGCTTGTGCACCAGAACCAACAAAGTTCTAACTCTTTCAACACTCTGCCATGCGTCCAAAACTCACTCGAGCCCTCGGGGCTCCAAACCAAACATGCATACAAGTGTAAAAGCATCATACGAACTTGCTTGCACGATAAAAGCACCAAAATAACACTAGACTACGAATAGGACACCAAAATAAATGAGATTTTCAAAGAAACTTAAGAACTTTCAATTTTTCAACTGGACGTCCAAATCATGCCAAATCAACTCCGTTTTGTACCAAATTTTGCAGACAAGTCAAAAATAACTAAATGAACCTATACCAAGTTCCGGAATCAAAATCCCAACCCGGTGATAAGTGGGGATTTTGACTATTTAATAATGCCTTTTAGCTTTTGTTTTAGTCCAAAAGCGTTTGATTGTGTTCTCGAAAACTAATGAAATGTGCTTAATTGCAGTAATACTGGAAGATGAACTCTTGAGATGAAAACCAACTCAAGAAAGAGTAATCTGAACTCAAGGACATAAAAGGCACAGAAGCTCAGAAGTGCGGACCGCAGAATATCATCTGCGGCTGTAGATTATGAAGGAAAAGTCAGCAGAGTTTGGTGCAAAGTGCGGTCCGAACATGAATTGTGCGGACGCAAATGATGGCTAGGATCAAAAGTTCAGATAATGTGGATTCCAAGTCCCCTAGAAGTGCGGACCACACAAGAATTGTGCGGCCGCAGATGTAAAAGTGCGGACCGCAGAAGAGCAAGATATGCAGCAACAATTACAAATCTTTATACCGTAGAAAGAGTGCATTGCGGCCGCAGACTTCCAATCCTGTCAAGTTTAAGAAATCTACGGACCGCACATGGAATTGTCTGGCCGCAGAATCTCACGAAGGGCATTTTTGTCTGAAATTTCCAGCCCTATATAAATAGACGAGTTTCACAATTTTAGGTCAAGTTTTGACCTCAACTACTATAGTAGCCATTCCCTTTTACTCTTTTTAGTAGTTTTTTTTAATATTTGAGCTATTTTAACATAGCTTTTATCATTTTAATCTTGCAATATGAGCTTAATTATCATTTCTTCTTCTATTTCTTTAATTTCAAGCATGAGTAGCTAGAGTTTTACTAGGGTTGTGACCCAACTCTAGTGTGTAAACCTTATGGGTGTTTAATTTAATATTTTTTATGGTTGGGTGTTTATTATTTAGCCTTGTTCTTGCTTTATTTTATGGAATTACTGGTTACAAACGTTTGGTCATGCCTATTTGACTTGGCCTCTACTTGAGAAAGAGATACTTAGTCTAGGAAAATATGGCTAACAAGAAATTGGGTCAATCGAGAGATTGATAATTCCAATTAAAGGGTTTAACCTAGAGATAGTAATAATCACACTTGAGCTTTTATCAACCGTTTTGTTCAATATCCATTTGGACTTGAGAAAACTAAATTGGGCAAAATCACTCTCTAGCCGAGAGGTATTGAGTGGGTAATTTGATAGCTACAATACACCCTGATCAATAAAATAAGCATTAATATTTATATCCCATTAGGCAAACACCTAGGTGATGGTCATAGCCCTAGGCTTCAACAAAACTTGAAAAACAACAAAAACATTCTCTTAGTTTTATTTCCCAACTTGCCATTTTAGTTTTCAATTAGACTTAAAAACAACCCCAATTTGTGGAATTGTAAATTGAGATAGTCAAACTCACACGCTACAATATATACTACTAACTCCCCCCCCCCCCATATATATATATAACTCCCTGCAGAATTCAATATCGACTCTTGTTAGGTACTATTGTTGCATCGACCGTTTCATAACCTTGCATTCAGGTGTGAAATTGGACGAGATAAATTTTTGGCGCCGTTACCGGGGAGAGAAAAAATGGTGTTATATATATATATATATATATATATATATTTAGGTGTGTTTTTGGGAATATCTTCTAATACTTCCTTGTTACTAACGTGTTGAATATTGTAGGTGCAATCATGGCAAGAAACGAGCTCGATAACATTGCTTTGGAGGATGTGGACATTGAGGATGATCAAATGGATGAGGTCCATCTTGAACCTCAAGCTAATAGACGAGTCCGAGCGCCTCAAGATTATGTTCCCGCTCCACCCCCACCTCCACCACGAGCGGCTCTACACCTGGTGTTGCCGAATGAAGGGTATGCAAGTGCTATAGTCCCTCCCCATATTAGGACGGGCAACTTCCAAATAACCAACGTGATGCTCACTTTGCTCGAGCAACGAGGGTTCTTCACCGGTGCACCGGGTCAAATGCATATAAACACTTGAAGGGGTTCGTAGATACGTGTTGGGGGAGTAAACAAACTAATGTCTCCGAGGATACTTTGAGGCTAAGGCTTTTTCCATTCTCTCTGTGGGAAGAAGCTTTAGATTGGTTGGAATGTTTACCAAATCATTCCTTTCATACTTGGGATGAACTAGCGGAGAAATTGATTTCTAAGTACTTCTCTCCCGGGCACATGGCTATTCTTTGGGATGAAATTCTTGCATTCAAGCAAGAGCCTAATGAACCACTACCCGAGATATGGGAAAGGTATAAAAAAATGGTAAAAGAGTGCCCAAAGATGATATGATGGAGAACATGATTCAACAAACTATCAGGTGATCTATACAACCAACCAATGTGTAGTGAATCAACTTGCTGGTGGGAACTTCATGACTACGCCTTATGCGGAGGCGTGTGATATTTTGGATGAGATGGAGGATACTTCATCGGCCTGGCAATCTCGGGCTAATCTGCCACAAGGTGATCCCAATGTGATTCTTCTTCTCAAAGAGTTGCATGACCATGGACAAGCCATATCCGAGTTGACGACCACCATGAACCAATTGGCAAAGGCTTAACTTCAAAAAGTGCAAAAACTGAGATAAGTCAATGCAACAGAGGGAGTAAATATCATGGTGAACAAGAGAAGAACAAGAAGTCCACAAGTGCAACAAAGAGTGAACAATTTTATGCAAGATGATAGTGGATTTGATCAAGATGATTCTTATAATGATCAAGAAGAAGAGGTCCAATATGTTAACAACTTTCAAGGGCAAAGAAACAACTTCCAAGGCCCCAGCCTACAACAATGGAGACCTCAAAATAATCAAGGCAATTGGAATTCTCACAACCAAGGTAATTGGAGTGGTGGAAACAATCAAAGCAATTGGAATAACAACAATAATCAAGGCAATTGGAGTGGAAGAAATAATCAAGGGAATTGGCATAACAACAATAAACAAGGCAATTGGGGAGGTAACAATCAAGGTCGGTGGAGTAACAATCAAGGAAATCAAGGGTCGGGTTTTCAAAGGCCCTCGATATATCAACAACCGAGAAACCCACCTCCTTATCCTTCCCATGGTACTAGTTATTCCAACAATGAAATGGGCCGTATTGAGAACATGTCAAGCAAATGATGGAGAAGAATGCCGATTCCGATGCCCAACTTACTCACATAACACATCGATCCACAACTTAGAAGTGCAAATGAGGTAAATCTCTCAAGCTTTAAATTCTCGTCCTAAAGGGGCACTACCAAGTGACACGATGGTGAACCCAAAGGGTGGTAACAATACGGGGCATGACATGGCCATTACTACAAGAAGTGGAAGATGTGGGAATGCACCCACCTCAAGTCAAAGGCAACTTGTGGATGATGATCAAGTGGTAGAAGAAGAAGAGATCCCGAATAATGTGGTGAAAGAAAATGATGAAGTGCGGATTGATATTAATGACACAATGGAAGAGACCCAAGAGGAAGTGAACCCGTCTAGGGATCATGTTATTGACATATCGGAACCGGTAGGGTAAAAGACTAAGGCACCATTTCCTAAGACACCCATATCCTCAAAGGATCGCTAAGCAAAATGGCGAGAATCAATTCAAAAGGTTCATTGACATAATGAACAATCTCTCGATAAATGTGTCATTAATTGAAACATTGGAACAAATGCCCAGTTATGCAAATTTTATGAAGGACTTGGTGACAAATAAGCAGTTGATGAATTTTGAAACTATCACCGTCACTCAACAAGTGAGTGCAATTGTTCATTCGATGGCTCCTAAATTGGAAGATCCCAGTTCTTTCACAATCCCTTGTACCATTGGAAGTGTCAAGTTTGACAAAGCTCTTTGTGATCTTGGGGTGAGTATCAATTTGATGCCCTATTGGGAAAAATTCCATTTCATGGTCGAGGAAGGCATTGTACTTGGCCACAATATTTGAAAGAATGTCATAGAGGTCGACAAGGCGGAGATAGAGGTGATTTCTGAACTTCCACCTCCAACCTCTGTGAAAGGTGTGAGTAGTTTCTTGGGTCACACAGGGTTCTACCGGCACTTCATAAAAGATTTATCCAAGTGGTGAACCCGTTGTGCAAGCTATTAGGGAAAGATGCTAAACTAAACTTCAATAATGATTGCATGAGAGCCTTTGAATTGCTAAAGTTCAAGTTGACAACCACTCCCATTATCATCGCTCCTAATGTAAATATCCTTTTTGAGCTCATGTGCGATACTAGTAATGTAGCGGTTGGAGCAGTTTTGGGGAAATGCATCAACAAGGTTTTTCATCTGGTCTACTATGCTAGTAAGACCATGAATGATTCCCAATTCAATTACACTATTACAAAGAAAGAGCTACTTACCAAAGTTTTTGTAATTAAGAAGTTCCACCCTTACTTGATGGGTGCAAAGGTCAGTGTTCATACGGATCATGTGACACTTCGCTATCTTATGAGCAAGAAAGACTCCAAAGCTCGGTTAATGAGATAAGTGCTATTGTTACAATAGTTTGATGTTGGCACCCAAGATCGAAAAGGGAGTGAAAATCAAGTGGCAGGCCACTTGTCTCGTTAGGAGAAGGAAGGGAGGCCGCATGATGGCCTTGAAATCAATGACTCCTTCCTCGTTGAGCAACTCCTTGCTATTTCAATGAAGGAGGTGCCATGGTTCGCGGATCTAGCAAACTTCCTTGTGGGTGGAATGATCCCGGATGAGTTCTCTTCAAATCAAAGGAAGAAGCTCAAACAGAATTGTCAAGATTATTATTGGGATGAGCCATACCTCTTACGGTTTTGTACGGATGGGGTAATTAGAAGATGTGTACCGGACGAAGAGCAAAGTGTTATTCTTAAGGCTTGTCATTTTTGGTTTATGGTGGTCACCATGGCGGAGCAAGAACGGCGGCCGAAGTGCTAAGTTGCGATTTCTATTGGCACACTCTTTACAAAGATGCAAGTGATATAGTGAAGAAATGTGATGAATGCCAACAGGCTGATGGAATCTCGAAGAAGAATGAAATGCCTCTCACTACCATTTTTGAGATTGATATCTTTGATGTGTGGGGTATTGACTTCATTGGTACTTTTGTGAGTTCTTGTGGAAACACCTACATCTTGGTCATGGTTGATTACGTTCCTAAATGGTTTGATGTCATTGATCTACCCAATAATGAAGCGAGAAGTGTGATGGCGTTCTTGAAGAAGAATATTTTCACAAGATTTGGTACTCCGCGGGCCATCATAAGCGATGGGAGGTCACATTTTTGCAACAAGGCTTTTGACACTTTGCTTAGCAAGTATGGTGTCACTCATAAAGTTATGACTCCCTATCATCCACAAGCTAGCGGTCAAGTGGAAGTCTCCAACCGTGAGATAAAGAGTATCTTGTCCAAAATAGTGAATGCTAACCGGACAGATTGGTCAAAGAAGCTTGATGATGCACTATGGGCTTATCGGGCTCCTTTCAAAACTAATATCGTGATGTCTCCATACCGGTTGGTGTTTGGAAAAATTGTCATCTTCCGATGGAACTTTAGCACAAAGCCATGTGGGCTTTAAAGAAATTGAATCTTGATTAGGATGCAGCCGCTAACTTGCGGGGTGCACATTTGAATGAATTGTATGAGTTCCCGTACCATGCATATGCAAGTTCATCCTTCTACAAATAGAAGATGAAGTACCTTCAAGACAAATATATTCGGAACAAGGTGTTTAAGGTGGGCGATCTTATTTTGTTGTTTAACTCACGGTTGAAGATGTTTCTCGGAAACCTGAAATCTAAGTGGAGTGGTCCCTTTGAAATTATGGGCGTGACACCTTTTGGTACATTGGACTTGAAGAACAAAAATGATAAGGTATTCCGTGTCAATGGTCACCGGGTGAAGAATTATTTTGGGCAAGTTGATGATGGCCAAGTGGTGCAGTTATTCATTTGAAAGGATGGTAATCTGCGTCGTGCCACAACTTTAAATCATGCGCTAATTGGGAGGCAACCCATGTTTCTTTTCTTTTCTTCTTTTGTAGATATGTGTTATTTTTGTGCTAACCATATATGAAGTATGTTGCAATGATGAGTGTACTTTACAGGAATTGTGCCTAGAAAATTTGCTAAGTATGGAAAAAGTGCGGACAAGAAGTATATTGTGCGGACACAATTGTGATTAATACAACAAAAAGGGAACTGCGGTCACACAATTGCAGTGCAGACCGCACAAACTGAAAAGGGAAAATGCAAACTCTCTGAAGTTTGGTTGTCAGAGAAATGGCCAAAGTGCGGCCGCACACCCAAATCTAATGTGTGTAACAAAAATCTGCGACTACAGCACCAATCCTGCGAACCGCAATCAACAAGAGTTTCTGAACCCCCAGGTAAAAGAGTGCGGGCTGCAGTAGGAATTCTACGTCTGCGCTCACCCTTTGACTTAGCCAAACCCGTCCAGTATAAATAGTAACCTTAGGGATACTGTTCATTTTTTCCCTCTCTGAGCACTCACAGATCTAAAATATTGAAATCGCCTATTAAATCTTCTGCCAACCTCAATCAACATCCGTGTTCACTCATTTGCACTACTTCATATCTGGTATGCTTCAATTACTCGTAGAATTTTTCAATTTCTTTTTGTTTAATTTACAATTTGTTAGGTAGTTTTAGGCCATTTGTCAGTAGATTACAATTTTATAACCATGTGGGGTTCAAATTGTAGTGGGTCAGCTGGTAATTGCTCTATGTGGAATGGATAACTTGTTTTTCATGCTTCAATGTTAACACCATGTCAAATTTGTGCAAAAATTGTTAAACCTATTATGCCTGCTCGTAATCGTTTTGAAATTGCAGCCGCACAAGAAATTGTGCAGTCCACAGAAGCTGGGATTAAGTGTCTTGTTTCAAGCATGATTTTTTGGCCGCACATGAAATTGTGCAGACAACAGAAATCCTATCGCGGCCGCAGAAAAGTGAGTGCAGCCGCAAAATAGTCGAATCTCTATATTCAGGGAGTTGGAAGTTACGTGAACCAGATGTGCGGCCACGATAGAAAGGTTCATACCTCACTCTAGTTCTGCGATTGCACTAATAATTGTGTGGACCGCAAATCCATTGTTGCGGCCGCAAGTTCAAATTGTGCGGTCCGCAAAGCCCAACCTACGGCTGCATGTATAATTGTGCAGGCCACAGTCCCCTATGTTGCAAGCATGTTTCAGTCTGTGTTTTTCACCGTCTCTCTGGTGTGTTCTTATATCATCACGACAACATCCAAAGGTGGCCTTTGGATTCTTAAGTAGGGGGCAAGGAGGAGCACATAGGAATGCCGACCATTACATAAGCCACTAGTGGCTGAAAGAAGTCTTTCTTAGTGTAGACTTCTAAAGACTGCTTTCCACTTGAACTAAAACTGAATCCTACTATTGCTTGTTACATAAAATGGTTAGATCTCGAGGTCGTGGAGATAATTCAAAGAGGAGGGGTGAACCTTCCAGAGGCCGAGGCAAGAGTACTTTACCCCTCGCCCTCCAAAAGATAATCACCAAGAAGGCTACAGCTGGCCAAGGAAGAAACACAGAGCCCTCTGAATTCAGTTCTTATGCCCCATCTAGGGAAACATCGGAGGGCGACTCAGTTCAAGAACAACCGTTTGTCCAATCAAAGCCACCGGGGAGGTACCAACTCCAGGACGAGCCTTCCACATCATATAGCACCTACGAGGGTTCGGGGAGTGCCATTCAGGCTTCGCAACCCTCCTCTACACCTATCCACGAGGCACCAACAACTACAATTGATGATATTTCAGATGATGGTCGAGGGGGTGACACTGCAGTTGCCGTCCTTGAAAGGTCAAATAAGAAAGAGGTATGGGAGGACATGTTCGTCAGTCTAGCTGCCTTCACTAGCTTTTGTGGGTGGTGGATGGAGAGATCACTCACTCTTGAGCAATAGTTCCAACTAAAAGACCTTGACAAGTACAATCTGACAGTCTTGAGACAGTTCCGAGAGTGGAAGGTGTGGATGTGGTTCACCTAGAGTGTAGTGTAGGGCTGTTCATTTGGATCAGATATCCGAAATCCGAACCGATCCATTCAATTTTGGATTTCGGATTGGACCGGATTTCAGATTGTGTTTATAAAAATTTCGAATTTCAGATCGGATTCAGATTGGTATATTTTAATCCGATCCGAAATCCAAAATTATTAGGCAATGTATAAATACTACACTTTAATTTCGGATAGTCAGTACATTCTTTACATCTTCCTCCAAGTTATTACCTTTACAATTGCTAGAGTTAGCTATATTGGCACCATAGTACTCTCATAATTGTATAAACATGAATTTTTCTTAATGCATTGCCTCTTTTACAAAGAAAATATACATATTAGTTTACAACATTGAGGCATTTACGATCCGAAATCCGATCCGATCCAAACTTTAAAATCCGAATCCGATCCGATATAATTCGGATCGGATTCGGATNATGCATTTTCTAGAATCCGAAATCCGAATCCGAAATGTGCTAAATCCGATCTATGCACATCCCTAGTGTAGTGGACATCAAGGAGTATCTGGTCCGGGAGTTATAATCCAATGTGGTGCATATAAAGAAAGGGACGAAAGTGACAAAAGTGAGGAATCTGAAGATGCGGTTTGACCAGCACACACTGAACTCCTACTTGGGGTTTCAGGATGTGGAGCCTGCACGGTACTTGGAGAAGATGGCGATGGGAGATGCAGCTTGCCCATGGCTAGCTGAGATTCTTGCAGCTCTAGGGACATCACCACGATGGACCATAGAAGGGGTTCCTATTCAACAGAACACCCTAAACTTCGAGGTGAAAGGATGTCTGAACTTCGTATGCAACAGACTAGACCCGTGCCAGAATGAAACAAACCTACCTATTTCACAGGCAGTTTTAGTCGCCTCTATCATGGCCGGGTACCCGATTGATGTGGGTGTCGTGATGTCGACCAACATGTCTATGGTCATCAAGCAAGCTGATACCTCATACCCGTATCCCAACACCATCAATGAGTACCTTATGGATACACAGGTGGAGTCGAGGGATTTTTACACGAAGGTTCGGGCTAAGAATCCTTTCGCTTGGTATTCTCTGATGGATGCACACAAGCCTAAGAGAAATGGTCAGTGTCACGACCCGAAATCCATTAAGGTCGTAATGGCACCAGACACCACTGTCAGGCAAGCCAATCATTAAATAGTTAATTAAATTCATGTTTTAGTATTTGGAAATCGTTACTTTTCATTTCATTACATAATAATTGATAAACATCTGCTGAGTAAATAACGATAGTTTAACAATCCATTTAATAAAATACATCCCAAACACATCCTAGAACCCGGTGTCACAAGTGCATGAGCAATTTCTAGGAAGTATACATGTAATACAATACTTGTCCAGAGTACAAACTGGACAAAGAATTCAAAATACAATACAGTACATCTGAGGGAGACTCTACTGGCTGCGGGTCGTCTCGGAATGGTGCAGCTCGTCTAAGTCCCCACATCAACCACGCCACGGTGCCAAGCGGGGCCACTAGATATGCACAACAAGTGTAGTATGAGTATGAAAACAACGTGTACTCAGTAAGTATCCTACCTAACCTCGGAGAGGTAGTGACGAGAGGTCGAATTTGACACTTGCAAGAGGTCAATTTAATAAAAATCAAGGGTGACACTAAGCATGGATATCATAGGTAACTAACAAATAGTGATAGGGAATAACAACTTCTTCCACATTTACAGATTTTTAAGTCTTCGTCATTTCAATTGAAAACTTATAATTAAAGGCCAGTAAACAATTAAAATTCACAGAAAATACTCACCAAATATCATGCACAAGTATGCCGAGGGTTGAACGGCTCGAACCAAAGATAAATTAAAAATGTGCACCGCGGAAGGGTAGAACAGATCGAACCATAGATGCATCTATTATCCCGCTCGCAAATCGATCATGCGACGCGGTCATATATAAATAATAGAGTTATCCTGCTCGGGAATCATACATGCGACTCAGGTACTCATAGATACACATATTCACACAATAAATTCACATTTTTATTAGGAAAGCAGTTACTCAAGGAAGTGATAAAATTCTCTTTTAATGGACACGAAGATAGTATTTAAATCTTTTCTGGAAGTTCATTTGCCAAGTTCGACAAGGTTTTAAATATTATAAATTTATCAGTAAAATTACAAGTACGGCAAATAAAGCATGCCTTATCAGGAAAACAATTATCCAAGGAAAATCAATGCTCTTTCTAGATGATTAAGAAAAATAAACTTTAACCTTCTTAGGTATTCAGTCGCTAATTCGATAATATTAACAGTATAATTTCATTAGCAAAATTACAAGTACAACAAGTAAAGCGTGCTAGTGGGTCCTAGACTACCCAGGCATAAGCATAATAGTAGCTACGCACGGACTCCCGTCACCTCGTGCGTACGTAGCCCCCACAAATAGTAGCACATATTCAATTAGTTCACCTATGTGAAAATTCCCCCTCACAAGGTTAGAAAGGAGACTTACCTCGCTCCGGAGTTCCATAACCGGCTTCCAAGCCCTTCTGATGACTCAAATCAATGCACAAAACCCCAAAACTAGCCAAATAACGGGCAAACCAATGAAAATATACTCTAATACTTGTAACAAGTCAATTTACATAAATTCCCAACTCCGCTCGGAAAGTTGACA
This sequence comes from Nicotiana undulata, assembly GCA_005239495.1. NCBI lineage: Eukaryota > Viridiplantae > Streptophyta > Magnoliopsida > Solanales > Solanaceae > Nicotiana > Nicotiana undulata. Next base: position 18,852 of record ML273178.1, read on the forward strand.
AAATTGCCCTCGAGTCCACGTGCCCGGATTCCTAAATTTTTTGAAGATGAACATTACCCATAGCCTCACGAGCTTAAATATATAAGTTACTCTCAATTTCATGCTCAAATTCGTGGTAAAAATCCGAAAATACCAATACTAGGTCTTCTCACCAAAACCCCAAGATTTCTACAAATTTCCATGTCAAAATCCATGTAAGATCACTTATTTAACTCAAAATGGGAAGAAATCACTTACCTAGTGTTGCTTGATGAAAATCCCTCCTTGAGCTCTCCAAAATCGTCCATGCCAAATGAAAGAAATGGCCAAGCCCTCGGTTATAAAATGCACATTGCCCAGCCCCGACCTTCACACCTGGGGAGCCTCCAGTCTCGCACCTGCGTGCCTGCAGGTGCGCCCAAGCACCCGCACCTGCGGCTTCCTCCTTCCCCAACCGGCTTCTCACCTGCGCTTCCTTGACCGCATATGCGCCTTCGCATGTGCGAAAATAACCTTGCACCTGCGCCCCCAGCCAAGCCAGCCAAATTCCGCATCTGCGACGCCAAAGCCGCATATGCGGCCAAAGCCTTGCAGGTGCGGTCACACTAGACAGCAGCAACTTCAGCTCCTCCTCAACTTCAAATTTGATCCATTAACCACCCGGAATCCACCTGAGGCCCCCGGGACCCCGTCCAATCACACCAACCTGATCCAAAACATAATGCAGACCTGCTCGAGGCCTCAAATCACATTAAATAACATCAAAACAATGGATCACAACACAATTCAATCTTTATGAACTTCAAAATTTCCAACTTTTACATTCGATGCCGAAACCTATCAAATCACGTCCCATTGACCCCAAAATTTTGCACACAAGTCAAATTCAACATTACGGACCTGCTCCAACTTTCGAAATCGTGTTCCGACCCCGATATCAAAACTTACACTTACGGTCGGATTTCTCAAAAACCTTCCAATTTCTATCTTTAGCCAAATGACTTCAAGATAACTTACGGACCTCCGAATTCACTTCCGATCGCGCTCCCAACTCCAGAATCACCATGCAGAGCTATTCCCAGACTCGGAATCCTAAACGGACATCAAGAACACTGAAATGCACTTCAACCCAGACTAATGAAATTTCTTCAAAATGCTAACTTCCACAATATGCGCCGAAATGCTCCCGGGTCATCCAAAACACGATCCGAACATACGCCTAAGTCCGAAATCATCATACGAACATGATGGAACCTTCAAATCTTGATTCTGAGTCCGTTTACTCAAAAATCCACTCTTAGTCAATTCTTCCAACTTAAGACTTCTGAAATGAGACTTTCTTTCCAAATTGACTCCGAACTTTCCCAAAATTCAATTCCGACCACGCCTACAAGTCATAATACCTGAAACGAAGTTGCTAATGGCCTCAAACCGCTGAGCGATGTGCTAGAGCTCAAAACGACCGGTCGGGTCGTTACATTCTCTCCCACTTAAACATATGTTCGTCCTCGAACGTGCTATGAACTGCTCTGGTGCTGTCCAAATTCATTGTTTAACACTTCGTGCACCTACCTGTGCTGCCACCACTCAGTTGAGCACATTAGCTCGATCAAATCTGAAGATATCGTCTTTTATCCATACAATAAGCTCGGAACCCAGTTCCAACACCCGAAATTCCCTACCAGGCCTGTCTCCAATATATGAACACCGAATCAATCACAACACGAGGCACTAGAACATGATTGCTTGCCTCTGCTGAGTTAGCACCATACACCGCATAATTCATCATTTAACCATAATGATATTCCATGACCTTAACAACCAAAATTCCACGAATCTGATGCCCCAAACTCACCTCACGACACATATATATAAATCCCGCTATAACGCTTACGATACTGATACAACGGAGGAGGTGTGTAGAAATTCATCACCAACTGTAGAGTCAACAATTCATTGAATCTCTCCTCCTGACTAGAATCATCACCTCATTATGAACCAAATGTTGATGTTTGTCCTTTAATATACTTCACATAATCTTATCGCACCGATATCTGATCCAATAATCTCGTCTCACCCAGTATGAACTGCTCAGGCAAAAAATCACCCCAGACATGACCAACAGTCTCACATGATGCCACAATGCGCCCATAGGCCACAACTCGAACATGATACATAAAGAAAAGACTTAGGAAGAGACTACTCAACTCACACAACTAATATGAACCTTCCTCCAAAAATAGGAAGCAAAACACAAGAAAAATAAATATAGGGAACCTTACTCAACATCACACTGTTGCGGCGTGCAACCCGATCCAAATAACATACCCGTGGAGGCGTGCCACCCGATCCACACATAAAATTCACATAAGGAGTTACACATCGAGCTGAATTGCTCATTATTACCAAAAACACTGGATACCGGTCACAAGCACGCTAAGTGCATAATACCATCCTTGGGAGACTGGTAGAGCCATACTCTACAACACTAAAGCACAACTGAGATGCGATGTATAATCTGAATCTCAAGAGCTATTCTACTCACATAACGCCATCACTACGCTGAACCTCAACACATAAGAAATTATCAAGCCGCCTCCACAACTCACACATCACAATAGAATATTACCTTAAATGAACGAAGATGGAACAACATCCAATATTCCAATACCCCTCCTTGAGAAGCGCTATACTAAAATAAACACATCTGACTCGCATGGAGCCCATAATCCTATTTGAATTCATTCACAAACACCAAGCCGATTCTGCTTGCACTGAACTAGGCTGATAGCCTTACCTGGGTCCATAATAACCCACTTCTTCTCATAAAACGCAAGAACATCCATCATAGCTGGAGCAAACCCCCACATTCCGCAACCGAATGAACCAAGCGCCCTCCCAGCATAAATCCTTAAATAAGCACATTACACTTCTTTATACTTGGTCTAAATCTTCAATCCATTAAGTGACTACATGTCACACTTATACAGCATTCCCGTGGAACACACTTCCACGACCTCATACACTAGATAACAAGTCTGCACATCCATACCACCGACCACACTAACGATGTAAAACAAATCAAGAATCCCATAACCAGGATGCAAAGCCTCTTTCACCAAACACCGATCTTAGGTGACGCTGAAGACAACACCCGCTTACTATAAACATTCAACTCCGTTTCTCTTGCTCATTCGAGCTCATGACATACTTGTTAACATCGAACCACAATCTTGATCTTTACTTCCATTTCCATACTACTTACTGCACCTGACATGCCAATATGAAATAGCATACGGATTCCATCATAACTCCTGAACCACTAATAGGGTGAACACTTCATCGTTTAGAAACCTTTTACTTACCTCAATTCAAGAGAACCACAACAACACACGAGTGAATTCTCATAGAAAAATATGCAAATCCTTAAGTAGTAGTCTATACCACCATAATCCCTCCGGGATCCGCCTACCCATGACATGCCATCATACCTGTGTAACGACCCGACCGGTCGTTTTGCATATTCGGGCCCTGTTCTCTTAAATAAGACTTCCCGTAACGGCTTATCGTGATTTGTGACTTGCGGGGATGGGTGGTTCGGGATTTGGAAGTGTTTAGAATAGTATAGGAACACTTGGTTCCTTAAGGTTGGCTTTTAAAGCTAAGTTTGACTTTGGTTAATATTTTGAGTAAACGACCTCGGAATCGAGTTTCGACGATTCCATTAGCTTCGTATCATGATTTCGGACTTGTACATATGTCCGGAATGGGTTTTGGATGACCCGGGAGCATTTCGACGCCAAATAACGTAATAGAGTTTCCTTAAGTTTGAAATTTGGTTTGGAACGCGATTTTATGTTATCGAGGTACGAACGGAATTTCGAGATCGGGAATAGTTCCGTTATGTCATTCATGACTTGCCTGCAAAATTTGGTTTCATTACGAGTGGTATAGGTCGGTTCGGTGCATTGAAACCGAATTCAAGAACTTAGAAATTCTTAAGTTTGATCCTAGGGGTTTTGAGGGGTGATTTTGAGTTTTAACGTTGTTTTGGGTGTTTTAAAGGCTCGAGCGAGTCCGTAATATGATTTAGGACTTGTTGGTATAATTGCACGGGGGCTCGGGTGGGCCCAGGTGCCTCCCGGACACCATACGAGGTTAAAAACCAGCTAAAATAGCTGCTGGTGCACCTATTTCTGGTATGACCGCAGGTGCGGTTGCCCAGTCGCAGGTGCGGGACCGCTTCTGCGGTCCCAGCCTCACAGGTACGGAAGTTCCACAGGTGTGGACCCAATTCCGCAGGAGCGAAGCCGCAGGTGCGGTCTCCAGCTCCGCAGGTGCGGGCCTAGTCTTTCCCGTCCAACTCCGCAAGCGCGAGATCGCAGGTGCGGTCCTCGAGCCATAGGTGCGGAACCCCTGTAGGCCAGGCAATGTATTTTCATTTAAACACGGGATTTCCTTCATTCCTTTCATTTTACACCTCCATTGAAGACTTGAGAGCTTGGGAAGAACTCTCCACAACCTAGCTAAGGTAAGTGAATTCTACCCTAGAGTTAGATTAGTACATGAATTATTAATGGGATTAACTACTAATTGGTGGAAAAATCAAGATTTGGGATAGTAACCTAAGGTTGATGAACTTTAGGGAATTTCACCACTTTTCTACCATGAAATCATAAAAATTTTATATATTATTGATCCTTAGGCTATGGGTGAGTGTTAGCTTCGAGCATTTCCGGAATCCGAACATGTGGGCCCGGCGGTGTATTTGGGATTTCTTCAAGAATAGTGAATTTACTAAATAAGTAGGAGAATTTCCATACTTTGAGCATGCATTGACATATTTATATACCATTTGTCTAGTTTCGAGTCCTCGGGTGTAAAGTTTGGAGTTTCGGGCGCGTTCTTGACCGGGAAGTAGATTCTACGCGAGGTGAGTCTCTTTTCCAACCTTGTAAGAGGGAATTGTCCCCATAGGTAAATGTAAACAATTGATTTGTCCTTATTTGCGGGGGCTACGTACGCGCAAAGTGACGAGAGTCCGTGCGTAGCTACTACTCTGTTGTGTCGGGTAGGATTTAGGATTTCACAAACATACCTTTATGTGCCTTACCTGTATCTTTATATGTGTTCCTGGTTGCTTATTATCCTTGAGATTGACACGAGAATTTCAGAAGCTATGTGTGAGTTTAAGTGCTTAAATCTCTGAATTTAAGAATAATCCATGATAAATTCCTGAATTTCCTGACAAATTCTGTGTATGTCTACGAGCACCTGTGTCGTATGTACGATTCGTGAGCGGGGTAGCCCTATATTTATGTCAACCGCTTCGCATGATCGATTCGCGAGCGGGGTAATGGATGCATCTATTATTCGTGCCGCTCGACCCTCGGCAGTGCACATTTATTTTCGCGTCGCTTCGGCAGTACGCTTCCGCATATTATGTGCTATGTCTTTGAGTGAGAGTCTTGTTATCATTAAATAAATTACCCCACGTGTAAGGGGAACTTTAGACTTTTGTGGTAATTATTGTTTGACTCATGAGAATAAATTGCAGTTTTATATAATTGATACTTCATGCCTTAGTGATTTCCATGACTACTTTTCTGTCTAGCCTTACTTATCCATGTTATTGGTTATTGACCCTAGTAAGTATCACGTTTACCTCTCGTCAGAACTTCTTCGAGTTTAGACGGGATACTCACTGGGTACATATTTGTTTATATGTACTCATGCTACACTTCTGTACTTAATTGTACAGGTTCTGGGGCTGTTGCACCTGGTCACTATTCTGGTGTCCGTCACTGAGAGATCCATCCAGATTAGACTACACGGTGAGCTGCTCTTCCTGGCGTTCCTCAGCAGCACTATGGAGTTTCCATTATTGTTGGATATTCTGTTTACCCTTCCAGACAGTTGTACATCTATTTTGTTTATTTTGGTATATTCCGCTAGTCACCTGTGGACTTGTGACACTAGGTCTTGGAACACGTAGTTGATTCACTAGTATTATGCCACTCTGTTTTATGCTGGCAAATGATTTTTGCATTACTTTAAATCACTTTGCCTCACTTCCTCACTTTCATTTAAGGAATGCTTAAAGTAAAACTGGACAAGTATTTGAACATCTTATTAATTTAAGTAATTTCGTTGGCAAACTAGTGTTGGTTTGCCTGACTTCGGTGTTGGGCATCATCACGACCTGAATAGGAATTTGGGTTGTGACAACATGGTATCAGAGCTCTAGGTTCACGTAGGTCTTACAAGTCAGAGGCAAACCTAGTAGAGTCTTGCGGATCGATACAAAGACGTCTGTATTTATCTTCGGGAGGCTACATGGTGTTAGGAAAATCTCTCTTTATTCTTATTCTATCGTGTAGTCGATGGTCTTACTAAATCTGATTCTTCTACTCTCTCACAGATGGTGAGGACCCGTGCAGCTGATATTCCATGCCCAGGAGATGCCGCTACCCCCGTAGTCCGAGGCCGTGGCAGAGGCTGGGGGAGGGCACCGACCCGAGGTAGGGGACGGGGGCATCCCAGAGTTACTCCATTAGTACCCCAGAGGATCCTATCCCTGAGGAGCAGGGTGAGGTGCCCCCAGCAGATCCATCTCCGATGGATTTTATGACTGCACCAGGCTTCCAGGAGGTCATGGGCCGTATGATGCGGTTCATGGATACTATGACCCATGTTGGTTTATTTCCAGCGGATCCTGCTACATCTCAGGAGGGAGGGAGAGTTCAGACCCTTAACCACCCAGGCCACAGGTCATGCAGCGACAGCATATCAGACTCCGGGTACTCTGCCCGCGGGTAGAGCACAACCAGCAGTAGCACCTGAGCTTAGACCAGCCGCGGACGACAATCCGCAGAAGTTACTTGATAGATGGACCCTATTGCACCCTCCTGTCTTCGGAGGTGAGAGGGGCGAGGATGCCCAGGATTTTATTGATAGGTGCAGGGGCAGACTGCACAACATGAGGATTTTGGAGTCCCATGGAGTTGATTTCACTACTTTTCAGCTAGAGGGCAGTGCCCGTAGATGGTGGCAGTCATTCATCCTGGGTAGGCCAGCAAGTTCCCTTCCTCTCTCATGGGAGCAGTTCACTCAGTTGTTCCTGGACAGGTATATTCAACCCTCCGAGAGGGAAGAGCTGCGGTATCAGTTTGAGCAACTGGAGTAGGGGAAGATGACAGTGACGGATTATGAGGCCAGGTTTTCAGAGTTGTCCCGTCATGCCCTCACGATTCTTCCTACAGAGGCTGAGAGAGTGTGGAGATTCGTAGCTGGGTTGCACTCAAGTATTAGGGCCAACATGGCCCGAGAGGTGGAGATGGGTACTTCTTATCAGCTTGTGGTCGAGATAGCTCGCCGGATTGAGGGTTACCGATCGAGGGGCAGAGAGCAGGGTCAGCCGGACAAGAGTGTTAGATTTTCTGGAGATTTCTGAGGCGCCCCAGGCAGGGGCAGGGGTCAGTTCAGCAGAGGCCAGCCTAGCAAGCCTCCATATTTAGCTCCTCCACCACCTCCCTGTGGTGCTCCAGTGAGGCCTTACTTCAGTGCCATGCCAGAGAGTTCTTACCGCCCACCAGCCATTCAGGGTTCCTCCGGCGGGTATTCAGGTCATCATGGTTCTCCCAGTCCCTACTTCAGTGTTATGCCAGAGGCTTCTCACCGTCCCCCAGCTATTCAGGGTTCTTCTTCTTCAGGGCAGCAGGCCATGCCTACAGTGAGATGCTATGAGTGTGGGGATTCGGGCCACATGAGGAGGACTTGTCCCAGACTTTTGGGCAAGGCTGTTTAGCAGAGTTACCATCCTACATACTCAGCACCGGCGCCCCGTCCACCCAGAGGTAGAGGACAGGCTGGTAGAGGTCATCCCAGAGGTGGAGGCCAGTCAGAGGGAGCTCAACTAGCTCCTATTCAGTCCAGCGAAGGTCAGTCTTCGGGTACTCCAGCCAGATTCTATGCTATTCCGACCCGAGCAGATGTAGTAGCCTCAGACGCCGTGATCACAGGTACTATTTCAGTATGTGGTAGGGAGGCATCAGTGCTATTTGATCTAGGATCTACTTATTCATATGTGTCAGCCTTATTTGCTTGTTCTCTAGATGTTCCTCGTGAGTCCTTGTCTTCTCCTATTTATGTATCCACTCCCGTGGGTGATCCTGTAGTGGTAGACCGGGTTTATCGGTCTTGTGTGGTTTCATTCTGTGGATACGAGACTAGAGCGGACCTTCTATTGCTCGACATGGTCGATTTTGAGATTATCCTGGGCATGGATTGGCTATCTCCTCACCATTCCATCTTTGATTACCATGCCAAGACGGTTACTTTGGCCATGCCTAAGTTACCTAAGCTGGAGTGGAAGGGTTCCTCAGTTAGTGCAGCTAGTAGAGTTATTTCCTTCCTGAAGGCTCGGCATATGGTCGAGAAGGGTTGTTTGGCGTATCTTGCTTATGTGCGGGACACCACCGCCGAGTTTCTGACAATTGATTCAGTGCTAGTTGTTCGAGAGTTTGCGGATGTCTTTCCTTCAGACCTTCCGGGCATGCCTCCGGATCAAGACATCAATTTTTGTGTTGATGTAGCTCTAGGCACTCAGCCTATTTCTATTCTCCCGTACCGTATGGCTTCGAAGGAGCATCTTGAGGAGTTGTTTTCTAAGGGGTTTATCAGGCCGAGTGTATCGCCGTGGGGTGCTCCAATTCTATTTGTAAAGAAGAAAGATGGGTCTATGCGGATGTGTATTGATTACCGCCAGTTGAACAAGGTAACTATTAAAAACAAGTATCCGTTGCCGCGCATCGATGATTTGTTTGACCAGTTACAGGGCCAGGGTATTTTCTAAAATTGACTTGAGATCGGGGTATCATCAGCTGAAGATTCGGGCTTCGGATGTTCCGAAGACTGCTTTTCGTATGAGATATGGCCATTATGAGTTCTTGGTGATGTCCTTTGGCTTGACTAATGCCCCGACATCATTTATGGACTTGATGAATAGGGTGTTCAGGTCTTATATTGATTCCTTTGTCATCGTCTTCATTGATGACATTTTGATTTATTCACGTAGCCTGGGAGAGCACGAGCAGCATTTGAGAGTTGTGCTCCAGACCTTGTGAGAACAGAAGCTATATGCTAAGTTCTCCAAGTGTGAGTTTTGGTTGGATTCTGTGGCATTCTTGGGACATGTGGTATCTGTAGAGGGTATCAAGGTTGATCCTAAGAAGATTGAGGTAGTTCAGAGTTGGCCACGTCCTACTTCAGCGGCAGAGATCAAGAGTTTCTTGGGTCTAGCAGGCTACTACTGGCGATTTGTGGAGAGCTTTTCATCCATTGTAGCTCCATTGACTAGATTGACTCAGAAGAATGCTCCATTTCGGTGGTCTGACGAGTGTGAGGCGAACTTTCAGAAACTCAAGACTGCATTGACTTCGGCACTAGTTCTAGTATTGCCTTCCGGTTCGGGGATGTATACG
>MDKH01023850.1:0-39397 GCA_005239495.1 Nicotiana undulata
GAAGAGGGTGGGGGTGGGGGTGGGGTGGGGGGTGGAAGGGTATATTGACAAAGAGAAAAGCTGCAGTAAAGCACAGTGGATAGGAAGAAAGTAAAGTAAAAATATGTAATTTCGATAAAGAACATTTCTTTTTAATTAAGTTCTATGCAGTATAAATTTAATCTAATCAATAAGTAGGCGTTTGGACATAAGAATTATAAAATTTCAAAAAATGGTGAAAATTATATTTGAAATTTAGAGTTGTGTTTGGACATAAATTTTTGTTTGGGTTATTTTTTAAGTTTTGTGAGTGATTTGAGTGACAATTTTGAAAAATAACTTTTTTGAGTTTTTAAAATTTTCAAAATTTCCAAAATGCATTTTCAAGTGAAAATTAAAAATTTTATGAACAAATGTTGATTTCCAAAAGAATAAATGAAACTTTTTTTAGAAAAAAAGAAACAGAATTTTATGTCCAAACGGTCTCTAAGTGATACCTTTAAGGAGCGCTTGCAAAACAACATAAGTCTGATTCTTTAAGTGAGCCGGGAAAGAGTGGGGTGCACGCCGATCTTATACTTACTTTTGTGAGGTAAAAGAAAAAGTGAAGTGTTTTCTATAAATCCTCGGCTCAAAATTTTTTAGCGAGTCTTGCATCGTACAAATTCAAATTAGTCGCAGTATTTTTATTACATAAAAGTGACAAAACAAGTAATGGTGGCTTTTAGTGGAGAGTTAACAAGTATAAGGAGTAATGTTGATTAGTGTAAGTAAGTGGTGGAGCCACATGCACAAAAGGATTTCAACCGATATTCTTTCGCCCTGTATAACTCGATAATTTTTAAATAAATGTATACGTATTATATAATGATATTCATTGACTTCTTAATAAGTTTATTTCTTTATATTTTAACACATTTTAATAAAAAATTTAGCTCCGCCACGCCTATGGGTTAGAAGAGTGTCAAGTGTAGACGGTCGTTTGCCTTTGAGGGATAGGAGAAAGAAGCCAAAAGCGGGAGGGCCTTCCTTTTAACTCACCAACAGAATTGCTGTTACACTTTGCTATGAAGATGCACTGCTTTTTCCAGTTTCCCCTTTTTGTGCCTGAAGTTGAAATAAAAACGTTAATACTACTGTTTAAGTTTGTTAAAGTTGTTGTTAACTGGTACAGTTGATGTCATGTAACGAGGTATTTACGGATTCGAGCCGTGAAAATAGTCTCTTGCAAAAATATGCAGAGTAATTCTTTACACAATAGATTCTTATGGTCCAACCCTTCTCGGGACTACGTGCATAACAGAAACTTAGTTCTTCTGTCTGCATGTATATGGTCGAAATCGAGTTCGTCTACGACATGGAAGGTCGGGCTCGGAACATGGTAATACAGGACTGAAGATCGACCCCAAGTCCCACCGGGCTAGAACCCGAGGTCGGAACATTGAGTCAATGATCCCGGAATCGACCATAGATCAGAACGAGTTCGAAGAAACATTGTTAGCATAACCAACAGAAGATCGAAATATCTGTGACCGGTCGGGTGTTACGGCGGAAATCTCGGCACGTATCTATAAGGAACCGGCAATCAGCAAATCAAGATATTTTTGTCTTTATAGCATTGTACCTAAAGTAGGACTTCTCTACTATATAAAGGGAATCTGATAATTCATTTAAGACATTCTAATACGCATTCCAAAGCAACACATTATCATTATATGTATTCTCTTTAAGCTCTTATTCTTCTGTATCTTGTATCGATCGAAGCGCATTCGGCTCGAGGGTGGCTAACCTTTCAAGGCTAAACTTGTCCAATTCGTGTGATTTGTATTTACTTTATTATTATTTCTTTAACTTAATTTATCATTTTGTGTCAAGTTAATCCACGTATTCTTAAATTTACTTATAAATTTAATTATTATACGATTTTAAGGGTAAACACTGTCCTTTTTATTGTTAAAAGAAATTATTGGGAAGAGTAATTGACAATTTGTTGGAACTATGAGGCCTGCTGAATGCGGCAGCTGAGGATTTGCTTTTAAGCGCGGTGGTATCAACTGTTGAACGTGGACTCAACTGGACTATATATAACTTTTAAAAATACTTTTTCTCTATTGTAAATGCGAGGAATATTAGAATATTGGATCTTCTTTATTTCATCTTTACTTCATTTCGCCTGCAGCAATCTGTTCATTCTCGTATTTTCGCACTATTATGTGACTAGCCTGTTATTTTTCCCTTTAACTATTCCGTTGGCATAAGTTTATATGGAATGTAAAAGAAAGAGCGGTAAAGTCGAGAAGTAGAGAGAGGCTAAAGAAGTAAAGATGGTTAGTATACCGTAGTTGTAAAATAATTTTGAAGAAGAAAACAACGTAAACAGAAATGTAGGAGGAATAGAATTTAATCCGAGTCCATTGAATTCACAATGTTTTTTTAAAGAACTTAATTCCCTCTTAGTATCCGAGGTTGTGAATTATTTTCTCCCATGATAGAACGAATCACACTGGTATACCGATACTTAAAACCCTAGTGTGTCAGCGAACACAATGAGCGATAACTAATCACACTTACCGTTGCTTTGTTTGTAATTAAAACAATGCAGAAACGAAGAGGAGAATTCAGAAATTTCGTAAGGAAAATCTGAGGGAATGTTCTGCTGTTTATAGCCAACAGGTTTGGTTTAAATTAAGAGGTGCAACTCTTCAGAGTGACTATTATGTCAGATTGAGTAAGAACGACTATAAAGTATGGCTACTTACGTAAAACAAAACGTTAAATCAAAATTGCGTAGGAAAATTAATTTACCGTTACAAAAACGGCTAATTTGGATTAAAATAATATTAAGTTAATCTTAACATTTGGTCCAATCAATCGATCAAGCAGAGCGACGATGACGACGGCGCGAGGCTTGCCTTCTTCTTAACTCTTTCAGAGTTAGAAGAAGAGCAATTATATATATACTCATCAAAAGTTTTTTCCTCCTCCAATATGGGGTAATATCCCTTTGTCAAGGAGGAAAAATCAAAATTTTATTTTTACCTCCATTTCCTTACCCTCTTTTAAACTAAAACATGCGTAAAACCCCAACAAAGATTATATAAGAGCCTGATTTAATTGGCTTGGTAGAAATTAAAGTGAGGAGCGGAAAAGCAGCTAAAATTACGAGATGTTTGAGAACAAAAAATAAGAAAATTTATTATTGCGGTAAATGAGTAAATAAGTTTGACGAATGTAAAGAATAAGTTCTATAGAGCGGTGGTTAGACCGGCCATGTTGTATGGGGCTGAGTGTTGGCCAGTCAAGAAGACACATATTCAGAAGATGAAAGCTGCAAAAATGAGGATGTTGAGGTGAATGTGTGGGCACACTAGGCTGAATAAGATTAGGAATGAAGATATTCGGGAGAGGGAGGGTGTGGCTCCGATGGACGACAAGATGCGGGAAGCGCGACTTAGATGGTTCAGACACGTGCAGAGGAGAAGCCTAGATGCCCCGGTTAGGAGGTGTGAGCGGTTGGCTTTGGCAGGTACGAGAAGAGGTAGAGGGCGTCCTAAAAAGTATTGGGTCGAGGTGATCAGATAGGATATGGCGCGGTTCCAGATTTCCGAGGACATGGCTCTTGATAGGAAGGTCTGGAGGTCGAGCATTAGGGTTGTAGGTTAAGTGGTAGTTGATGTTTAGCTTAAAGTAAATATATTTCTATGTATATTGCCTCATATTCTACTTTTGTTTCGTGAATTTAGGATGTTAAATGTGATGATTTATATTAATTTTAAGTGTTTTTATGTATAGGAATGATCCGGGAGCAATCGGGGGCGAAACGCGCGAAATTAGAGCCAAAACGGACGAAACCGGCAAAAGTGCAATTTTGGGCGCCACAGGCAACGCCTGGCGCCACCTGTGGCGCTGTAGGCAGTAGCTAAAATAGGAGCAGCGCCCTGGTGGGCGCCCAGCGCTGTCCAGGGCGCTGGTGGCGGGAAATTGGCCTATTTTTCCCGGGACACGGTTTATTCGGCCCTAGACCTACCCAACACGTATAAAAGCAAGACTAAACCTATTTTGGAGGGGGTTGACGCCACTTTGGAGGAAAAACACACACATGATCATTAGGAAGTGGAGGATTCTCAGTTTTCTTCATCTTTTCTAGTATTTACAATTGATTCAACACTTATGCAATTGTTTGATTATACCATGAGTGGCTAAACACCCATTGTTCTGGGGTTGTGATTTAGCCATGAATATTGTTGTTTGACATTAGCTTAACCTTGATTATAGTTCACTCAATATATGGTTGTTTCTTCAATTCTATGTTTAATTGCTTAATTGTCTGGCCAGCAGTTAGGTTCTATATACTATCTATGCTATGCTTGGGAAAGTCGTGTATAGATTAGAGAAGAATTGAAAAGAGCGCGATCTTAACCCTTCAGGGGAGCGAATTTGTGGTTAGGATAGGAATATACCTAGTCACCGTGTTTAATTAAATATCGTAATCTTAATGCGTTCTAATAGATTAATTTCATAGGAATATAGGCGTTAATCTATTGAGAATAGGTGAGTAGAGCTTCGGGAGAAGGCTATGAGAGGAATTATCAATTAATTAGCAACCATGAGTGAATTATATGAAAGGGAGAGTTAATTAGAACACAATACGAATGGTGAATCGATCACAGCCCTGGAATATTTGTCTCTACTGAATACAAACAATCAACTCGTTACTTGATAATTAGTTATTTCTTAGAATCGTAGTAGAATATAGTTACACTCTTGGATTTTTATTTTGGCTTGATTGAATAACAATGTTAGTGATTTAGTGATTTAGTGATTTTGCATAATTATTTGTCGTACTGTTTTTTCATTTATTTGTTGTCTCTCACGTTGCTGATATTATTTTTCAGGTTTTATAGTCACAGATCTATTGTCACAGAGCCGAGGGTCTCCCGGAAACAACCTCTCTACTCCCTCCGGGGTAGGAGTAAGGTCTGCGTACTCTTTACCTTCCCTAAACCCTATTGGTAAAATTTTACTGGGTTGTTATTGTTGTTGTTGTTGAATGTAAAGAGTAAATCAAAACCTAACAACTTCTTTATTGAGTATTTTTATTTCATCCACCTAAGTAAGTTTTGAACAAAATAAAAGGTTTATGTTAATTAGTATATTCGTACCCACAATAAGAGTGGATTATATTCTTACCATATTATACGGATAGGATCCAATTATTGATATCTTAAATTCATCAAGATTATGCGTTGACTCGTCGAAAGTTAGAATATTAAACTTACGTATTCTAACACTGAATAGTCAGAAGAATATCAAATTTGTGTTGACTAAAAGTACAACACTTAAATAGTCGAAAGTGTAATGTTTACTTATATATACTTACCTTCGGGGTGTTCATAAAAATCCGAAAAATCGAACCAAATCGGAAAAAAAAAATTGATACGTATTAAGTTTGATTTGGTTTTGATTTTAAATTTTAAAAATCGATCAAATTTCGTTTGGTTTTGGTTTTAATCAAAAAAAATAACCGAAAAAAGCCGAATCAAACCGACTATAAAAGTAACTATCTGATTTTATTATTGCACCTATATATATGTATATTTTTATATAAAGTTTCTAAGATTTTATGGTACATATTAGTCATTTGTATTTTTAGTCTAGTTCTTTGCTATTATAATAATCTAATTCTTTTCCTTCTAGTTTGATTGGTAGTTTTCTTTTGTTAAGTACAAGAATTTATTTCATGTTAAAAATAATCGATTTTTAATTGACTACTTAAATTAATCATCACTA
This sequence comes from Nicotiana undulata, assembly GCA_005239495.1. Lineage (NCBI taxonomy): Eukaryota > Viridiplantae > Streptophyta > Magnoliopsida > Solanales > Solanaceae > Nicotiana > Nicotiana undulata. The sequence goes on from MDKH01023850.1 coordinate 5,770, forward strand.
TTTGAGTCAATTATTATCAATATATATTGGTAAATGATAGATTTCTCAAAGAGCAATTAGTTTGATAGCGTTACGTTGAAAATGTAGTTGCCGGAATATGTGATTGGTAGTGTATGTCTCATATTTAAGAAATAACCGATAAATAACCGAAAAAATTGAAAAACCGACAAAAACCAAATCGATAAAAAACCGACTTAATTGGTTTGGTTCCAATATTTGAAAAACCGACTTACTTGGTTTGACTTCTTTTTCGAGAAAAATCAACCCAAATCGAACCATGAACACCCCTACTTACCTTGCTTTGAAAATCTTTGTCATTTGAGATTTTTATGTAGTAAGCACTTATCTTATGAAACAGTGTTAACTATAACAGGCTAGTTATCATTTTTATTATACCAGTAATTATTAATTATTTAATATGTGTATACGGGGTCTCGACTATCGCACAACAGATTGGGCTCGGAACACGAAGGGTTGAAGATCGACCCCGAATCTCATTGAACTAGAACACGAGGTCTGAATGTCCGTCCTCAAGAGCACTGAGCCCATGATCCCGGAATCGACCCTGACCCCGAATAAGCTCGAGGAAACATTGCCAGTATAAACAACAGAAGACCGAAATAACGGAAGGCCAAAACTTCCATAACTGGTCGGATATTACGGCGGGAATCTCGGCACGTATCAATAAAGAACTGGCAAATAAGCAAACGAGGAGATTTTTACTTTATATAGAATTGTACCAAAAGTAGGACTCCCCTACTATATAAAGGGGAGTCTGATTACTTGTGAAGCACATTTGTAACACGCATTCCAAGACAATATATTGTTATTTCTAGTACTTATTATGTCGTCATTTTGTTCCGGCACTGATCAAAGAATTTTTGGCTCAAAGGTGACTAACCTTCCAATTGGCTAAAATTTCAATCTGATTTCTCATTTTGTATCGAGTTAGATCATGTGTCCTTAAAACTACGTACAAATTCAATTGTTATCCGATTTCGAGGGTAAACAATATGTAAAATATATTAAGCTAGATGATTGTGTAAATATATCATAATCCTAACTTTGTAAACATGCTAAGTTTTGTACAAACAAAATATAATCGTTTTCTGTAGGTACAAGTTCATATAATTGACTTCATTTTTCGAGCAATACGTGATTTGCACATGGCAAAAGTAACGTTAGAAAGGAACAACAAAGAACATGGACCTGCAATTTGCAAATCATTAAAATTTATGGCAAAATTTTAGGGACCATTTGAACTTTATCGATTTGAATTATGTGCATGTATCATTATGATATAATAGTAATGATTGAATTAATATGATAGTGAAATGCTATAAAAGTTGTTTGTTTATTTCTGGACTCTATCATCATTACTCATCCCTAAACTTCTGTAATCACTACACGATGAGTACTTGTTACTATGACCATGCATCTTTTTATCTTTCTTTTTTTCAATGATTGATGTCACCAATATAGAAAAGTAGAGTCGAAATTTTAATTTTATGGCTTCTATATTTTAGAAAAATTACTTCAAGCAATAATAACTTAGTGTGTTATTTAATGATTTTCTTAATACGAATATACCGTTTGAATAAAAGATTATTAGATTTGATCGAACTCTTATCTGGACTTCTACCTCTGGCCGTGCGGCAATATGCCAAATTCGACACCACTCACAGAATTACCCTTTCCTTTCCTTAAGCACATTTTGTAGTGTCCCACCTCACATGGTGCTACTGGTATTGGTAGAATAACGAGTTGAGCAGAGTAAAAGATTTAATTTGAGAGAGAAAGTGAATTCATCATCCGCATATAGAAATATTTCAGAGGCAAACAGAAAAGAAAAAAACAGTATTAATGGTTGTCAAAGAGCAGGGCAACTCGGTGCTCTAAACTTCTGCTATGCGCGGGGTTCAGATAGGACTAGACCACAAGGCTTTATCGTACGCATCCTTACCCTGCATTTCTGCAAGATGCTATTTCTACGGCTCGAACCTGTGACATCCTGGTCACATGACAGTAATTTTAATTTGCCAGTTATGCCACGACTCCCCTTCAAAGAGTACTAGACTGTTATTATTTGTTTTTTGGTACATTGAAATATACTAAATTAAAGTACTGAAATATTTCATAAGCTACCTAAGAGTAATACTAGCAGTTGGGGTTTGTATTACTATTAGTTAAAGAGGTGTGAATGAAAAATGGAGAGAAAAGATTTGGAGGGAAACAAAAGTTTAGAATGTTCTTTTTAGTACTAAGGCACTTTGACCCTCATCACAAGATGCAAAGAAAATTCTTGTGTTTATATAGTGTAACGATTCGGCCGGTCGTTTCGAGAGTTATAGCCTCGTTTTCTCTCTCCCACCCACCCCCCACCCCACCCATTTCTGCTTCTTTTGTGCTTTACAGTTGTATAATATCTTATCAGATTGGTTGGTTTGGGTTCAAAGTGGTTTCAGAGTAAATTGAGACACATAGTTTCTTAATTGGAAGCTTAAGTTGGAAAAAGTCGATCGAATGTCAACTTGTGTGTAAACGACCTCGGATTTGAATTTTGATGGTTCCGTTAGGTGATTTTGGACTTAGGAGCGCGTCTGGAATGTGATTTGGAGGTCCGTAGTAGAATTAGACTTGAATTGGCGAAAGTTAGAATTTTTGCGATTTTAGACGATAGTGGAAATTTTGATGTCAGGGTCGGAATGAAATTCCGGAAGTTGGAGTAGGTTCGTGGTGTCATTTTTGTCTTGTGTGTAAAGTTTGAGGTCGATCGAATGTGATTTGATAAGTTTCGGCGTCGTTTGCGAAATTCGAAAGTTTAGAAGTTCTTAGGCTTGAATCCAGGTGTAATTTGGTTTTTTGATATTGTTTCGACTGATTCGAAGGTTCGACTAAGTTCGTGTTGGGTTATAGGACTTGTTGGTATGTTTGGTTGGGGTCCCGAGGGCCTCGGGGTGATTTCAGGTGGTTAACGGATTGATTTGAGTTGAAGAAGTGTAGCTGAAGCTGCTGCTACTGGTGTAACAGCACATGCGGAGTGGGGACCACATGCGCGAGCCCGCAGAAGCGAAGGAGAAGCCGCAGATGCATCTAAGAAGGATCTGGGCAGAGGACGCATGTGTGATGGTATTCCCGCACCTGCGGTGGCCGCAGAAGCGGACCTACGAGCGCAGGTGCGAATAGGGACCGCAGAAGCGAGATGGTTTCCGCACTCGCAAAGGGAGTAGATGCGGTCTTGGGGACGCAAGAGCGAGGTCAGGATTTTAAGTGAAACCCGCACCTGCAATGGAATTTCCGCAGGTGCGGTGTCGCAGAAGCGACCAATGGACCGCAAGTGCGGTATTGATGGGCAGAAAAACAACAACTTGAGGTTTTGTCTTTCATTTTCGATTTTGGACTTGAGAATCTTGGGAGAAAGGCGATTTTTCGAGGAATTTCTAGGAAATTCTTTGGGGTAAGTAATTCTAACCCGGATTGGTCTAAATTTCGTGGATCTATGGCTTTCTTTATCACCTAATTAGGGATTTGAGTTGGAACTTTGGGGTTTTGAAGGGGAAATTGAGGTCAGATTTTGATAAATTTTGTATGGTTAGACTCGTGAGTGAATGGGCTCTCGGGTTTTGTGAATTTCGACGAATTTTGAGACGTGGCTCCGGGGGGAGGGGGGGGGGGATTTGAGTCAATTTTGGTTTTTGGGTAGATTTTAGTACTTTCCTTGTGAAATTGAACCTTTTAGCCAATATTGATTATCTCGTATTGTTTGTAACTAGATTCGAGGCATTTGGAGGCCGATTCAAGGGCATTTCGAAGAAAGATATTTACGATGTTGAGGTAAGTAATAGTTTTAAATCTGGTCTTGAGGGTATGAAACCCGGAGTTTTGTATGATGTGATTGTTTTGAGGTGACGCACATGCTAGGTGAAGGTCATGTGAGCGTACACCATGAGGGATTGTGACTTGGTCCGTCCCGTGACTGTAAAGTCGAATATCCTTTTGTGCTTCTATGTATTCCTTGTCTTCTAGCAATTTGATTTTGCCTTTCATGTTAGAAATCATGCTTAGGCCATATACCTGCTTATGGTTATTATACTCAGTAGTAGAAATTCTTATATATGTTTGCCTCAATATCTGTTATTTCCCTGGTGATACATTATAGAATTTTGATTTGAGTTGATTCCCTTTCATTATTGAGGGTTGTGAGACTAGAAAGGTTCATGACTGAGTGAGGTTGATGGCCTGTTGTGAGGTATTGCACCTTAGCACGTAAGTTGTCTGTGCGAATCTGATGTTGTACCTTAGCACGTGAGTTGTACGTGCGGATTTCGATATGATATGGTAGCACGTGAGTTGTCCGTGTAGATTTTGATATGATATTATAGCACGTGAGTTGCCTGTGCAGCACTTGAGTTGTCCATGCAGATTATAGCGTTTGGGCTGTAGGAGCCCCTCCGGAGTCTGTACACCCCCAGTAAGCACATGTACCTAATGAGTGTGTGTATTGAGGGCTGAGAGCCGAGTGTTGAGCTATTGAGAGCTTGAGTGATAATACCTTGAGAGGTTGCATTTGTCTTCTTTGTTGCTGCATTTAGCTGATTCATGCTACTATTTTGAACTTTCGGAAACTTGTTATATTTGGTTTTACTTGAACTTGGTAAATATGCAACTGATTTGACTCATGTTACTAGCATTTACTCATGTATATTCTTAGATATTGAATTGAAATGAACTGCATTGTATGGCTCCTCACTGCTTCTCAGTTCCTTATTTATTTATGTCATACTACACTCTGCACTTCATGTACAGATCCAAGTGTGTTTGACCACTGAGTTCGGGCGCGATCGAGTACCGGAGACTACGAGGTAGCTGCCGGCATCCGCAGTCCTTGTTCCTTCTTAACATCTTATTTCTCTTGTTTTTGTTTTGGCATTTGGCACAAACTGTAGTAGATTCTGTTTCTAGATTGTTGTTAGATGCTAATGACTTAGTGACACCCTGATGTCGGGCTTCCGCACTTGAGTTTCGGGTCTTTACCCTGTGGTTATGTAAACCTTCTGTTAAATTTAACTGTTTTAGCTCACTTCTCTTATATATAATGAAAGCATATTTAAAATGTCGGCTTTCCTAGTTTCACGATAGGCTCTATCACGACAGGTTAGGTTTTTGGGTTGTGACATATAGAGAAGTACATCTTCTAGCTCTTAGTAGAAAAAGTGGTGCCTTATGCTGCCGTCATCGTTGATTGGCTTCGGTCATTGATCAATTGATAAACTTTTTGGACCAAATGTATTTCCCGCTTCCGTTATTTATTTTCTTTTCCCTAATATTTTTTCGCGCGGATTTATTTCGCGGTTAATTTCCTAACGGTCATTTTTTAAATTAAAATTCGCAACCAAACAGAAATTTATTCTGCTGAAATGGTACCTCACGTGAACACGTACCTTCGCACCTATTCAATCCAGAATGTTTGGCTATAAATTCAGAGGTTTTGCTTCAATTTTCCACCACCGAAAATTTGCAAACTCTCACCTCTCTCTTGTTCGTTTCTTCATTGTTTTCCAAGGCAAAAACGTAAACATAACTGTGGTTTACTATTGTTTGTTGAGTTCGACGAAACTTTGTAATTTCTATTACTAATATTACAGAATAGTTGTTTTGTTCTATCTTGTGAGAAATTAATTCAATAATTGTGGGAAATAGTGAGAGGGTTAAATTTCTTAAGTTAACAAAGTTTTCTGTTTGAATCGGAACTTTCACATTATACTGTTTCTGTTTTTACTCTTCTTGTTTTTTGCAGAAATTATTTTCGAACGCAGTTTCATAACAGTAATGATATGGGAATTGGACTATCATTAGTTCAATATTCAAATAATTGGTACTTTTGAGATTAACTCATTTTTCAGCACCAACAAATAATAGTATGCTTGGTAATACTTAGGACCCGTTTGGCTATAGATTTTGCTAAAATAAATTTAGATTTTATTTGGAAAGCACATATTTTGCTATAAATTTTATCTATGTTTTGGCAAAATTCCAAAACCAGCTCAATAGCTGGTTTTGGGCCAAATCCTTATAATACACATGTTTTTTAAAAATAAATTTGGAAAATATGTTTTGAAAACGTATGTCCAAACATATTTTCATCTTCAAGCCAAACTTCACTCAAAACAGATTTTTTAAAACAAATTTGAAAATCTATGGCCAAACGCTAGCTTACAGATTCACTACGGGCTTTAATTAAGTTCCTAAAGGAGAAAAAGAAAACGCCGTTTTAGAATTTAGCTCATATAGCATGTCACACCGTTCTCCTTTTCCTCCAATATACACCAATAGTAATAAAGTTTGTGTCCCGTTGGGATAACTCAGTTGGTTCAAAGGGCGATTATTCATACAGATGATTTGAAATCGAACGTCCCTTAATGCCTTCTGGATCGAGCTAACCTGTCGTACAGACTTTTTCTAGTGCAGTTTATATTTCTTGTATATTTTGCAGATTATTACACACTTACACAGTGTAGATTTACCCAAAGAGATAACGGCGGCAGGATTTGCTAAAGCTCCAAAAAATGCCGTGCAGTGCCACAAGGGGGAGTCCTTTTTCTTTGTGCCAAAAGAAAGAAAAAAGTGCTGTAAAGATGCCAATCGAATTTGAATTTGGCCCTACACGAACATGCAACTTGGCTTAAATTTTGCTTTTAAGTAAAAGGATATCTAAAGTATATTTCACTACTTCGTATGTTAATTAGTTATTTTTGTGTGACCTATAGGTCCTGAGTCGAGTCATAGAAGAATCCAATAATACTTGTATTACGATAAATGTCTACATCACGTCTCTATGGATACGATTTTTCTCCGAACCCTACGTTTTTTGTGTATCAGAATGCCGTTTAACAAAGGGTTCTCCAAACCCTGTGTTAATTAGTGATATGGGAATATTGGTTTCTATATATGGAGATTACTTGTTATAGATATCTTTAAATAATTTTTAATTTATGTAAATTTCTTTTAGATAATTTATTTACCTCAATAGGAAAATATGAAAGTTAAGGAATAAGGTAGTGTGTTAGTTGATAGTCGCCTATCTTTAGATTTCGATTACTATATGTAGCTTTTGCTTCGGTTATTTTAATTACATTTTTGATTATTGTTACTGCTTTTTTTTTACATGGCTTCTTCACTACTATCTTTCTGTTTTCCTCGAGCCCGGAATTTATCGGAAAAAAAATAAAATTTGCGTAATCAGACCCCACTTGTAAATTTACACCAGGTATGTAGTTGTTGTTCTCTTACACAACAAGTACGTACATATATAAATTAAAGGTGCAAGCTTTTCCCCTTTATATATATTTATAAATTAAACTCTTATAATATGTTTGTTTTTTATTGTGAGACACAAAGCTAAGTTTATAAATTCAACGAAGAAAGAAAACATAACATTCTCTGCTCAGAGAATTAAGGCATATACTTGAGTTCACGTGGTGGGCGTATTTTATATGGTGGTCGGTGGAAACCCTCAGTCATACTCACATATGAATGTCCAGTAATTCAAATATGGAATCTTTCATTTCTTTATTATTTATTTTTGTTGTTTTTATAATATATTTTTTAAGAAAATGAGAATGCTCGGCTCAGAAATTAAGAATATATAATATAACTCATTTTTATATTTAAAATGTTGCACAACTATAGTGGTCAAAGTCACTGGTCAACAAACTTTCCAGACCCTTTTTTGCATTCTCCATTCATTAATGGAGAATTATATATTTATAGCAAAGGCAGTATGGTCAAAGGCCAGTGTTGATTCCAATGTAACTAACTTTGAGGAGCAGACAATGTTTAGTACTACATTATGAGTACTGCTAAATTTATAAGGACCACATGCATAAAAGTTCTAAAACTTGCTGACACTGCTAAAAATTATTTTTTCTATAAAAAAATTATTGTTTAAATTTGTAAACTTACCCATTTGTAGGCAAACAAACCAGGACATCAAGGAGAGAAAGGTAAACCTCTTGTTTATCATGCATTCATATCTTTGAGAAGGGTAAAAGAAAATTGGTAAACCCTAATTTTTGTTGATATTCAAACCCCAATTCTTTTTAAAAATCCTTATACAAATAACTAGTCAAGATCGCTCATGTCCAGAAGATGAAGTTAGCAGAGATAAGGATGTTGAGATGGATGTGCGAGCACACCAGGCTAGATAGGATTAGAAATGAGGTTATTCGCGTTAAGCTAGGTGTGACCCCTTTTGAGGACAAGATGCAGGAAGCGCGACTTATGTGGTTTGGTCATGTGAGGAGGAGGAGCACAGACGTCTCGATGAGAAGGTGTGAGGGGTTGACGTTGGAGGGCCTATGGAGAGGTAGAGATAGGTCAAAGAAGAGGTAGGGATAGGTGATTAGACAAGACATGGCGCAGCTTCAGCTGACTGAGGACATGACTCTTGATAGGAAGGTATGTAGGTCGAGGATTAGGGTAGTAGAGTAGGTAGTCTAGAGTGTTCATAACAGTAGTATTGGTACGCAGTCTCGCTTTCTGCTGGTAGTAGGGTTTTATGACTAAATTAACCGTTGTTTTCTTTCATTATAATCACCTTACAATCTTATTGTTTTTATTCTGCTTTTATATAGCGTTTTGGTGTTGTCCATTCTTCTCTATATTTACATTAATGTGGTGCTTATACTTTCCTGAGCTGAGAGTTTATTGAGAACAACCTTGCTATCCTCACAAGGTAGGGGTAAGGTCTACCTATTTTACCCTCTAAATTGTAAATATTACCTTCTTTTATTTTTTTTTAACTTTTTAATATTATAATTTTTCCTTTTTAATTTATTTTATGGACTTACCTAAAGAATCAATAAATATTATTTATAAATTAAAAAAAATAAAAATATTTAAGCATCTATAGTGATGGAATAACAAAATAATGAGCATAGTAAAAAAATTAATTAGAATAATTTGTCTGTAATAATAATTTTAACATTAGCGACAAAAATTCAAAAATTTATTTACACAATTCAGAATAAAAGAAAATAAAGGTTGTAAAATATATATTCCATGCATGTAAAAAATAATAATTTAAATAAAAATATTTTATAATATACAATATATATTCTTGAAAATTATATTCAATTATATTGTATATATCCCATGCACGACTTAACATAGCATAATTTACCCAATACAGATAGTCCCCCTACTTTCCGCTGACATAACTTTGTGTCATTGGAAAGTTGGTAGAAACATAATTATATAATTGAGCATAATTTTCAAGAATATATAATGTATATTATAAAAATACCCGTATTTAAATAATTATTTTTATATTACGCGCAAGGAATATATATTTTACAACATTTATTTTCTTTCATTTTGAATTGTGTAAATAAATTTTTGAATTTTTGTTGTTAATACTAAAATTATTATTACTAACAAACTATTCTAATTAATTTTTTTACTATGCTCATTATTTTGTTATTCCAGCATTATATATACTTAAATACTTTTTATTTTTTTAATTTATAAATAATATTTATTTATTCTATAGGTAAGTCCATAATATAAATTTAAAAGGAAAAATTATAATATTAAAAAGTTTAAAAAAATAAAAGAAGATAAATGTTATAATTTAGGGGGTAAAATAGGTATTTGATAATCCAAAATTTGAAAAATCTAGTTGAGTGACCTTCTGAGTGCAATAGGCATAGTTCAGTGACTTTGTTGTTACAAACGAAAGTAAAGTGACTTTAGAAGATAATTTGGGATAGTTGAGTGACCATTTGAGTAATGGACTCCCACGATGTGGGATAATACTGGGTATGTTGTTATTGTAAATAGCCAATCAAATTTACTTGTTTACTTTTGCTAGCCTGTATACTTAGATTATACATGATTGTACATACGGAAGACATGGGATCGATTTCCCCCTCAATGCCTTCTGGGTTGAGCCTGTCGCACAAGGCTTGCCTAGTGCGGTGGCTATTACACAGGGGAATGTTTATCCAGTGCGCACAAAGTGCTCACCCGAAAGGCAGAGACTGTGGCAGAGGTTATAGCGGTTGCGGGTTTCCCCTCTTACCCGGAATTTTTTTTTAAAAAAACATGATTTTTCACATGAGCAGAGACATACTAGAAAAGTCCAACGCTTAGACATGAGACCAATAGGAAACATTTCACAAATTAAAACAATTTGGGATTAATATAGAAAAAGAAAAATGAAATTTTGGATTACTGTAAACTAAATGAGCTTAATTAAGAAGCAAAAGGAGGAAAAAAGAAACTGCTAATTAGAGCTTTAATTTAGACAGATAGATTCAGTTGGTCGGACAGAGCAATGGTTTAAGACAAAGTGAAACAGGAAGCTTTCAGGAGAAAAAGAAAATCTACTACAAAATATTAAATTCCTCCACTTTTGTGTTCTTTTCAAATAGTTAGTTTTGATTTCGTTAGATGCATGGTTGATGAATCTAGCATCTATTTTAAATTAAAGTAACAGTTGTCGGATTTATGTTGTATAGTATATTTTCTATGGCACGTAGTTGTTTGCCCTAAAATTTGGATAATAATTAAACTTATAGATTTGGCTCATCTCCAGTATAATATCTCTCCATTTTTACTAGTGTACGCCTAATAATGACAATTGTCCTCGTTCAGATAGAAGGGCAAAGATTTATTTAGACTAAACAATTCCTAAACTATGGTTAAAATAAAAAAAGTTCTATAGTTTATCCTGTCTTTATATAGTTAACAGTAAATCATGCGAGAATCTTGTAGGCCGCAACACCAGTTTGGTGACTCAATTCTGAGCGTCATGGTTTTTTATTTTTTTATTATTTTTTCATGAATTGAACCTCCAAATTATTAATTTTCTTTCCCCCAAATCCCTTCAAATGAAAATTATTTTCATAGTCATCATAACAGCTTCTTTTTGTTCTTTTACCTTTTTGTTTCTTAGAACCAAGTACTATATTGTGTTTCTTGTAGTTGGCAATTGCCTTATTAAAGTTAACATGAGAAAAAATAGCAAGAAAAGCAAACTGCTGCTTGAATAGGAAACTCCAAATTAGAACTGAGAATAGAAGATTTGAATAAGAAAATATTTTTCAACAACAACGAAGTTCCCCATAACTGTGGTAGTGAGGTACATTTTCTCGATAACTGTGGGGTATCTCGAGCTGATCAAGAGAGGTTGCAACTGGGACGATAAAGTGGTAGTGATTCCATCCCATAAGAGAGCATTACCACCCACGTGGAAGGGTATCTGAGTGTTTACACTTATCCTTTCACGCTGGGCCCTCTCGACCTTGTCATCATTGATTTCTGCCGTCAATACCAGGTGACTTTGGGCCAAATCCATCCTTCCTTTTGGCGAATAGTCATCATGTTCCGATTCTTCACGAGCAAAGCCGAAGGGATTCCATTCACCCTCAATCACCTTATCAGGTTATACAACCCTCGTATCTTTCGAGGGTTGATCAAACTGCAACGTCGGGCAACCAAGGTATTGTTCTCGAGCATCGACAAGGACAAAGATCGAGGCTGGATAGGTAGGTTTGTTCGGGTGAAGACCTCTGACCCCATCCCGGCAGAGAAGATTCCATTTCCTAAGAAATGGAAAGTACTATTCCATTGTTAATTTCCATGCATTGTTTTGTTCCTCTACTTTATTTAATGTTTTCTTTCATCATGCAGCGGTTTCTTGGATGCCTTGTGCTATCCCCGACCTCGAGAGTTGGGTCCAAAAATAGGCCTCGACCTCCACTTACTCCGAGCGTTGTTGGCGCGATTTGGCAAAATGCTAATGGGAGGAAAAGAACCATAGTAAGATTCCTCTTTTACATATCAGATGAATTGGTAATATCTCTTTATACTTGTTTAATTTACTTGTGTGCAGGCCTGAGCAAGGTTGCGGCCATGAGGCCTCCGTTTGGTGAGAAGGAGGCTTCGACTCTGGTTCCGAAACCTGCTAAGTACAACAAGAGAAAAAGGGCCTCGGCCTCTGAGGACCCTAAGACCAAGAAGAAGAAGAGCTCGATTAGCAAATCGAGGATAGATGTTGCTGCCCTCCCTGCCCACGTAGTTCGGGAACTAAGGGAGGAAGAAGAAAAAGATAAATATGGTGACTCGGTGCTTGTAACCCGAGTGAGGAAAGCTGTCGAGGCCTCCAAGGGCACTGAATCTGTGGCGGTTGGTGAGGCCCCGCCTTGTGCTGATGAGGCCTTGGAGAAGGATTCGGGCAAAGTCCCCGAATCGTCCGAGATCAAGGCTGTTTCTCGTCAAACAACGAGTATATTCGAGGGGGCTGGTCCCGAGACCCCTCGAGTTGAAAAGAGTGTCCCAAGTGACTCACTTGGGGCAATGACAGTAGGTCACTCGGTATCCCTTCTTGCCTTTTCCGAAGAGGCGATACGGGATGCTCAAGCTTTAAGGACCCTCAAAGTAGGCGGAGTCCCCGGTGGGGAGAATCCCTTTCGGGATTGCTTTACCGGGTCGAGGATGCTTCCGATCTTAATGACGCATCCAAACTCTTCGAAGAGGCCCAACGACTCCTGAACCGAGTAAGTTTTAGTTCTTTTGTTGACGTGGCATTCCTCAGTTTTTTATCCAACTCCCTTCCTTTTCTATACAGGCTTTCTCCAAGTCTCGGGCTGAATTGAGCCAGTGCGAGGCCGATCTCCAAAGGCTTACTGAAGAGAGGAATTCCCTCAAGCTTCACTGCGGGCAAAAGGATGAGGAGATTAAGGACTTCCGAGCCAAATTGGCTAAAGCTCAAAAGTAGCAGACTGAGCAGGTAACGATACTCTTGAAAAACCATGGACTTGATATGGGAACGAAGGCTAACATTTCAATATCACAGTTGCAGCAAAAGATCAAGAGGATTGAGTTGTTCCGAGAGGAGGTCGACCGAGTGAAGGCAAAGTCTTATGGGTGGAAGGAAGGCATGGACCGCCTTGTTGCGGAGAAAGAGACTGCCCTGGCTCGGTTGTCGTCAATCGAAGCCCAACTTCGAAGTATGAAGGAAACGTGCTCGGCTCAGGCAAAGAATATATAAGAGCTCGAGGTTCAGTTGGTTTCCAAACTCTAAAAGGCTCAAGCTAAGGCCAAAAAATCAAAAGCGAGGCTGACAAGATGGTGGCTATTTATCGACCCAATGCCGAAGCCGCTCAAGCTCAAGTGAGAGAGGCTGATGATACTTCTTAAACACGAGCACATTGGATTTCTGAGCTTGCATAATGCCAATCGCTTTGGGAGACCCTCGAGGAGATCCACTCCCGAGGCTTCGATCTTACCAAAGAGATAGCAAAGGCAAAAGAGCATAAAGACGATGCTAGGCTGGTTGCCTCTTCTGATGACGATGACGATGATGATGATGGAAACAAGAGTGGGTCTGAGGATGGCGAGGAGCTCGAGGAAGAAGTTGGCCCCGAGGAAGAAAGCTGACCTCGAGAATAACTAGGGGCTTTTGTATTTTTTCTCTCTTTTTGTGTAAGATCCTGGTTGGTCCTTTTGTAAATACCTTCACTTATATATAAAATATTTCCTTTTTGAATTCTGTCTCAATTTTTTGACTTGTGAAAATTTCGATTTGCTTCATGCCTTGTGAAAATTTATTTGTTAAACTTAGGCAACTTGGCCGAAGTCAGACTAATATAGTCTTTGCAGTCGAGTGAGCACTTGTTCGAACTTGAAGTAGTAAAAATTTTAGGTTTTAGTTGAGCGAGGATGAACTCTCGAACTGAAAAACTATAATGGCCCTTAGGCTCTTGAATCGTGCCGATATGGCCTCAGAAGAGTGGCTTTTTCCCTTTTCGGCTTAAAAAGTTTAATCATATAGGACTTTGTTATGCCTTAACATGAAGTAAGTCTATACCCGTTGAGGTTTTTCGGGGGTCTAATGTTATCGAAACCCTTTTCTTTTTTGTGCCTTAGCACAAGTTTGTACTAAATTGTTCGAAGGTTCGAACAGTTCGATACCTCTTAAGGTTTTTTGAGGGATGACGTTATCGAAGCCCTTTGGTTATTTTGCCGAGGGTAGCCTTTTTAACCGGTTTATAAAAGAATTCGAAGGCATGTTTTTATTGCTGAATTCAGACGTCTCGCCTTAGCCTTGGGATCTGCCTCTTGGGCTTATTTTCCCAATTACATTTTGAACTTGTTCAAAGTGTTAGTCCCCGAGTAGGGTGGCTTTGGCCTATAGAATCGAGGGTTGCCTTTTTAAGGTCTTATGGTCTCGAAGTTTAGTACTTCGAACTTGTTCATTTTTGGACGGAAGTCCCCGAGTACGAGGTTGATTGTTCGAGCTTTAGTTGCGATAAGCTCTTGAGCCTTTCCGCAATAAATCATAAGTATGAAATTTGTAAAGTAGAAATTTCACTAAGGCACGGTACATATGGTAAGGAAAAAATACTTCTTTCAATAGTTCATACATGCGTACATATTTTGCCACTAGGGCTCGAGCAATCTACATGGACACGGTTCATTCGACCGTTTTGTCCTTTACAAAATTTTCCTATCGAGACCCTATTGACATGAAGTATTTTCCTTGAAAACATAACATCCGAGGGTGATTCCCCCTAGTATTCGAGGTTGATTGTAAAGAAGCCTCGGATACTCTAAGTTAGCTGGTTGCCTCGTTTAAAACCTTGCCGGAAAAGGACTTAATGTTTGGAGGAAACTTTGATGCCTTCGATCAAACACCTGCAACAAGTTTGTTTAAAATATAAGGAGAAGGTCATACCTTAACCATAATATCGTTTGAGGAACGATACGTTCCAATTATTTGGCAGTTGTTCGCCGTTAATCATGCCAAGCTTGTTGGATCCCTTTCCGATGATATCGTGGACCTAATACGATCCTTCCCACCTTGGGTCGAGTTTCCTTCGTTTAGGTCTCGAGTATTTAGGGTGACTTTTCTCAGAACTAAGTCCCCGATTTTGAAGTGGTGAATATTGGCTCTTCGATTGTAGTATCTTTTGATGCGCTGATTTTGTGCAGCCATTTGGAAGAGGGTGGCTTCCCATTTTTCATCTAGTAATTCGAGGCTTGTGTTCATAGCCTCGTGATTTGATTCTTTTGTTGTGTACCGAAACTTTGTTATCTTGCTGCCGATGAATTGTTTTTCATTATCGCATACGATTTTGGCAGGTGTCCCGAATTGGCATATGATGTGATCCCAGATGAAGTCTATAACTTCTTTTTCTCGGACTTTCTCGAAGGCATGTGCTTCAACCCATTTAGAGAAATAGTCAGTCATAAGTAAAATGAATTTAGCTTTACCTGGGACCAATGGCAGACGGCCAACAATGTCCATTCCCCATTTCATGAACGACCATGGGGATAAGACTGAATGAAGTTGCTCTCCGAGCTAGTGGATTATCGGCGCATGCCTTTGGCACTTGTCGCATTTTCGAACAAATTCCTTAATGTCTTTTTCCATATTGGCCCAATAATATCCCGTTATGTTGACTTTATGAACCAGTGATTCGGCACCGGAATGGTTTCCACAAGTACCCTCGTGGATTTATCGTAGGACGTGGCCGGTGTCTCCCGGTCCCAAACATACTGCCAACGGTCCACCGAACATCCTTCTGTATAAAGTTCCATCTTCGGCCAAAGTGAATGGTGCAACCTTCATCTGTAGAGTCCTCGATTCCTTAGGGTTTGACGGGAGTTTCTCGCTTTTTAAATACTCGATGTATTTATTCCTCCAATCCCATGTTAGTTTTGTGGAGTTTATTTCGGTATGACCTTTTTCGATGAATGACTTCGAAAGGTGTACGACAGTCCCCGAGCTGGTTTTTCCGTCTTCGACCGGTGACCCCAACTTCACAAGGGCATCGTCCTCACTGTTTTGTTCTCGAGGTACATGCTTTAATTTAATGTCCATTCTTTCAACCAATGTAGTGTTACCTGCAATTTATCCAAGTACCTCTGCATTCGATCCTCTCGAACCTCGAAGGTTCTGTTGACTTGGTTTACCACCAATAGGGAGTCACATTTGTCCTCGATGACCTCCGCTCCCAAGCTTTTATCCAGTTCGAGACGTGCCATCGCGACCTCGTACTCATCCTCATTTTTAGTCAACTTAGAAGTTTTGATAGATTGCCTAGTTGTATTGCCTGTGGGCATCCTCAAAATGATGCCTGGCCCGGACCCCTTCACATTCGAAGCGCCGTCTGTGAAAAGGGTCCACACCCCCGATGATGTACCTGATTTTAACAAAAGTTCCTTTCAACCTCGGGTACGAGGGCTGGCGTGAAGTCGTCCACGAAGTCTGCTAAGATTTGAGACTTGATGTCCGTTCAGGGTTGATACTCGATACCATACCACTGAGTTCGATGGCCCATTTAGCCAATCAGCGTGAGAGTTCAGGCTTATGCAAAACATTACGAAGAGGATAAGTGGTCACCCACACAAATAGGGTGACACTGAAAATATGGTTTTAGTTTCCTAGAGGCGCTTATTAAAGCAAGCGCTAATTTTGCTAAGTGTGTGTCTCACCTTAAGTTAGACTAACATAGTAAACTGAATATTGCGTACCTTGCTCTTCTCGAACTAAGACCCCACTTACCGCGACTTTCGAGATTGCCAGATGTAAGTAGAGTTGCTTGTCCGTTTTCGGGGTGTGAAGAAATTGTGGGCTCGAGAGATACTGTTTTAACTCTTCCAACGTCTATTGCCATTCCTGGGTCCAAGCGAAATTGTTCTTCTTTTTGAGCAGTGAGAAGAACCTATGACTTCAATTTGAAGACCTCAAGATAAACCGACCCAAGGCGGCTATCCCCCTTGTTAATCTTTGCACGACCTTAACATTGTCCACGAGTGTGATGTCTTCGATTGTCTTGAATTTATTGGGGTTGATCTCAATACCCCGATTTCACACCATAAAGCCGAGTAACTTGCCTGAACCGACCCCGAAAGCACATTTCTCTATATGTTGAAGGTGTCCTGCAAATGTGTTAAATGGTCCTCTACGCGCAGGGACTTAACTAGCATATCATCAATATATACCTCAATTGATTTACCTATTTATTCTTCGAACATTTTGTTCACTAGGCGTTGGTAGGTAGCACCGACATTTTTGTCCAAATGGCATTACGTTATAACATTATGTGCCATATTTAGTGATGAACGAAGTTTTTTTCTGATCCTCCGGGTTCATTTGAATTTGATTGTACCCAAAGTAGGCGTCGAGAAAACCAAGGATCACGTGGCCGGCCGTGGCATCGATCATGCGATCGATCTTCAATAGAGGAAAAGAGTCTTTGGGACATGCTTTGTTTAAATCTTTATAATCTACGCACATCCTAAGTTTGTTCCCCTTTTTAGGGACTACCACTACGTTTTCTCACCATTCGGGATATTTTACTTCCCGAATGGATCCTATTTTGAGAAGTTTAGCTACCTCGTCCTCGATGAATTCATATTTTACCTAGGACTGGGGCCTTCTCTTTTGTTTTACCGGTCTGAACTTCGGGTCCAGGCTCAATCGATGTATTGTGATCTTTGGTGGGACCCCTGTCATATCTAAGTGGGACCAAGCAAAACAATCCATATTATCAATACGAAATTTAACGAGTTTTTCCTAAGTTTGGAAGTTAACCCCATACCTAGGTATACCTTTTGATCGGGTAGGTATTTGATTAATATAACCTACTCCAGCTTTTCGACTGTCGATTTGGTGGCGTCGGAATCTTCGAGGATAATGAAGGATCAAGGGATCCAGTAGTCATCGTCCTCTTCCTCTCCCTACTTTTTCGACTGAGTCGAGGCTGGTGGTTGCGGTTGCTATTTGGCCTCCTATTTTCCTTTGACCTCCGATCCCTTTGTTGACGAAAGCGCCGATATTGGTTTCACATCATCAATCACGAACATTTCTTTTGCAGCATGTTGCTCCCCATATACCATTTTCACTCCATCCAGTGTTGGGAACTTCAGCATTTGGTGGAGAGTCAAAGGGACCGCCCTCATATTGTGAATCCAGGGCCTTCCGAGCAGGGCGTTGTGCCTCATGTCGCCCTCGATTACATGGAACTTGGTTTCTTGAATAGTTCCAGCTACATTCACCGGCAAAATGATTTCTCCTTTAGTTGTTTCGCTGGCCATGTTAAAATCATTCAGGACCCGAGCTGCGGGTACGATTTGATCTTGTAGGTCGAGTTGCTCCACGACCCTCGATCGGATAATATTTTTCGATCTAAGTGCATCTATTAAAACACGCTTAACTTGAATTTTATTCATAAAGATAGAAATTACCAGAGCGTCATTATGGGGTTGAGAGATTCCTTCTACTTCCTCATTGTTGAATGATACGGTGCCTTTTGGCACATAATCTCGGGTCCGTTTTCCCTTGTAATGGATACTTTGGTGCATTTGAACACGGGCCCTTGTGGAATATCGACCCCACCGATGATCTTATGGATCACATGTTGTGGCTCATCTTGTTCATTTTTCCTGTTGGCGTCCCTTTCTCTGAAATGGTTTTTGGCTCGTTCGCTTAAGAACTCTCGAAGGTGGCCATCGTTGAATAGACGAGCTACATCCTCCATCAGTTGTCTGCAGTCCTCAGTTTTGTGGCCATGTGTATCGTGATACTTTCACATTACATTGGCGTTTCTCCGGGAAGGATAAGTTTGTATGGGTCTGGGCAATCTAGCATCTTTGATTCTCCCAATTGCCGACACAATACCTGATGCGCCGATATTGAAGTTGTACTTCAATAATCATGGTGCCTCTGTGGGATCGGCATGATTATCGAAACCACTTTTGCTCATGAGTCGCCGAGAACTCTGCCCTCGATCGCCCCTTCGATCATTTCGGATGGGATTGCGTCCGGGGCCACCGTTTCTGCAATCTATGTTGTACGATGATATCGGTCTCTGTTCGACCGAGGTTCCCTATCTATATCCCTCTGGTTTTTGGCTACGGGCCTGTTCGGATATACAGAACTGGAAGGGGTTCCCAATTGCTCATCCTCAAATCTGATCTTCAACTGGTACCCATTATGTACATCGGCCTAGGTTATCACCGGATATTCAATTAGATTCTGGTTCAGTAGACGTGATGCTATCGAACTCCGTTCATTCAACCCATGAGTAAAGGATTGAACAACTCGATCGTTTGTGACCGATGGTAATTCCATGTATTCCATTTGGAACCGAGACACGAACTCTCTCAGCATTTCGTTATCCTTTTGTTTCACTTTGAAAATGTCTGATTTCCTCGTCGCAACCTTTATTGCCCTGGCATGTTCCTTTACGAAATAATCTATAAGCATGGCGAATGGGTCAATGGAATTTGGCGGTAGATTCTGGTACCAGATCATTGCTCCCTTCGGTAGAGTTACTCCATATTTCTTCAGTAGAACATATTCGATCTCATCATCTTCCATATCATTTCCTTTGATGGCGCATGTATAGGAGGTGACATACTCGTTAGGATCGGTGGTCCCATTGTACTTAGGTCTTTACGGCATACGGAATCTCTTCGGAATGGGCTTCGGAGCCGCACTTGGGGGGAACAGCTTATGTACAAACTTCTTTGAGTCCATTCCTTTTAAAATCGGTGGTGTCCCCAGTATCTGGTCAACCTTGGAGTTGTATGTTTCTACTTTCTTATCATTTACCTCAATTTTCTTTTCTCCTGATTCAATTCGTATGGTGAGCTCCTCGAGCATCTTCATTACTACGGGGTCAGTCCCCGATTCATTGGCATTCGATCTTTCTGTTACTGGCTTGGTTCGGCGGGCGAATTCTGGTTCGACCCTACTCGGTGTTCGATGCTGATTTTGTAGCTGTGGAATAGCGGCTTGTTGAGCCTATAACTTCTCGAATATTACTTGGAGGCTGACTCATCCATCTCCTCTGCCTTGCATACCTCGACCACTAGATCGACTTTCTCTGTGTACGCTCCCTTCAGGATCTGCGCCCAAATTTGCATTTAAGGCGATATGCGAAAGATTGACAATTGGTGCTCCCTTGAGAATAGCCTGAGGCACATCGACCCCTAGAGAAA
Source organism: Nicotiana undulata (assembly GCA_005239495.1). Classification (NCBI taxonomy): domain Eukaryota; kingdom Viridiplantae; phylum Streptophyta; class Magnoliopsida; order Solanales; family Solanaceae; genus Nicotiana; species Nicotiana undulata. The sequence goes on from MDKH01023850.1 coordinate 25,786, forward strand.
CTACATTGTCTTTTTCCCCATGAAATCCGAGGCCATTGTCACTATGTGTGGGTGCTGTTTGCGGGTTTGACATGTTTTATCCTAAAAACAAAAATACTTACAAGAACAAGCGTAAAATAGTGTGTGTGTTATCGGAATCAGTATTGAACAATCACTATTATCCTTAGCCACGGTGGGCACCAAACTGTTTACCCTAAATTTGGATAACAATTAAACTTATATTATGGTTTTAAGGATATGTGATTTCATTCAACAGTAATTGATAAATATGAAAGTAAATGACAGAATTGAATTATAAATACATCAAACCAGTGTTCAAATAAAGCTCCAGCCCTCGAGTCAAGATACTCTCGAACTGATAAGTGCAAGAACAGTAGAAAATGGAATAAACTGATGAACAATAATGTAGTGAGAAAGAAAGAGTTGTATTGCTTTAATCTATGTGAATGATGATGCCCCTTACAAATTATTAGAACTCCTCTAATTACCGAAGAAAATCACATAACTAGCTAATTAACCGCTTCTGATTTGATCAGTTCTGAGATTTACGCGATGATCTTCGACCAGTCACGGATATCTCGCTCTTCCGTCACTAAGCTATCTTCGATATTACTTGGTGTATGTCCCCCTTGGCTTCGATTTCTACCAACCTTGATCTCGAAAGATACTTCGATCCCGAACTCGATGCCTTAGCTCCGCGATTTTGCTAAAGCTGCAACGTTCCAGTCTCGATCAAATAGTAAAATCGGGTGGCCCTGATTTCAACCGTATGCAATAGTACAAGTGCATTTATCAATACATATATGTTCAATTCTGTAACAACGTGTTTGGATGGTTGTTACACATCGTTTCATAATGTATAGTATTGTATTGTACTGTATCGTTTGATAAATACAATATTTGCGTAGATTGTATCGTTTTCTATTGTTTCATGATATCACACACCAACAATATGAAGAATAAGCTTGCAATATTATAAAGAAAAATTATGATACGGGGTAAATTTATTATACAAAAAAGTAGAGTAAATGATAAAATAAAATTATTTAATAATAATGAAGCGTGAGATGAGAGAAAGAGACAAGATAACAAGGCAACCATGCCAAATCGGTCGTTACATAAAGTGGCACATTTTGTCGTTACAACGGCGAATTTAACGATACAATACAATAAAATTTAAGTAAAAACCAAAACAAATATCGTATTTAAAGTAATAATATGATACAATAAAGTAAGTAACAACCATCCAAACAAGTTGTAAGCAAAGTATTCAAATGAAACTTGTTATATTTTCTCTAATCTGCCACACATTGACGCTGATCGATTTCGCAGTTTTAGTGTATCAGTGAAACCTCTGTTTTTATTTTTTGTAAACTAGGAAATTCGTAGTCGCTATCCTTCGGATATGCTCTAGGTAAATCCCGTATAATAGCTCGGAAACTACGTTGAAGAGATAAACTGCATTAGGCCAGCTTTTCGTACGTCATCCAGTAAAAATAACTCCGTATTAATTATAGATAATGAGGAATGAATGTACATTTTTTACTCTCTGAAAATAATTACTACTCCAGAAGAAGTCTAGCTCAACAGATGTACGTAATTTGTCATACTTAAGAAAATCTTACTTTTCTGCTAGCTGCCTTATGAGTTATGTCCATGCAAAGTGGACTCTCAGTCACTTGCCAGCAGAATACTAGAGTGGGGAAATAATTGAAACTTTGAATATTATTCAATATAGGTTATTACTCCCTCCTCTTAGCCCACTAGGGGCGAACGGATGCAGGGCGTTGGTAACGGATTCAATTGAACCCATAACTTTTGACGTGGAGTAAAAATTTATATGTAAAAATTCGTTAAAATTACAAAAATAGAAAAATATGAACTCATAAATTTAGAGTTCAATATCAAAACCTTAAAAGTTGAACTCATAGAATTTAAATCCTAGACCCACCTCTGACGGAGAAAAAAATCAAGCTACAAATTTGACCGAACTTAGTAGCATTTAAATATTATATATGTGTTAAAAATTATTAAATATGTACAGGCGGAGGAAATTATTAAGCTACGAATTTGACCGAATTTAGTAGCATTTAAATATTATATATATATTAAAATATTTATTAAATATATACAATAATTAAATTTAGAATTCAGTCATTTGCACTTGAAGTCTGTCATTTTAAAATTAAAAAACCATAAGATTAAAATTCTAGGTCTCCCCCACCACTTCCTCACACACAGACACTTTGTCTCTCCCTCAACCTCAGTGTTATGTAACTCCCTTCCTCATTTTATATATCATAATTTGATTATGCAAAAAAAAAAAATTGGATCTTGCAGATTTATTTAAATTAAAGGTTGATAATATATCCTTAAATCATGTAGTTTTACACATGTCATATCATAAATAAAATAAGAATATTAAAATTAAAAACTAACTAAATTCAAAAGGATTATAATTTTTTTCCAAATATATTAAATGAAAAGGAAAAGTAAGAAATGTAAATAAATTGAATTGAAGGCAGACCAAATGCTTACAAAAGTTGGTGTACGTAGAGCTGGGACCTCCACATCCAATTGTAGTTGAAGCCATGCATGTGATGACTGATGAGTATTACTCCAATTTCTTAATTTTGACTGCACTTTGTATTACCTTTTTCCTCTTTTCCACAGCAGATATTGGTGTAAAAATATGATGAATCAAAAGGTTATCCCGTGTAATTTTAATTTAATCTGTGTTTCGAGGCCCTGAAAGCTTCAGTTTAGCTCACCTCGATATGTGTGCGCAGCCAGGGTGTGTAGCCGGAAGCCGTTATGTGGGGAATTGATAAAATGATGTTTATATAATAATTAATTGAATAGAGTTGACTTTGGTCAACATTTTTGGTAAACGGACCCGAATCCGTGATTTGACGGTCCCAGAGGGTCCGTAGGAAAATATGGGACTTGGGCGTATGCCCGGAATCGAATTCCGAGGTCCCAAGTCCGAGAAATGAATTTTTAAAGAAAATTATTTTCTGAAAAATATAAAGGTTTTTGAAAATAAAATTAGATGTGAAACCGGTGTTATCGGGCCCGTATTATGGTTCCGTAGCCCGGAACAGGTTCAATATGTTTTATATGAGTTATCAGTAAAATTTGGTAAGAAACGAACTAAGGTTGTAATTCGGACTAAAAATGGAAAATTTGAGGTTTAAGAAGTTTTGAGAATTTTTATAGATTTTGAGGTTTAATTCGTTGTTTTTTATGTTAATTTTGTGATTTTATTGCTTGAATAAGTCTGTGGTACGTTTTTGAGGTTGTGTGTGTATTTGGTTTGGAGCCCCGAGGGCTCGGGGGTGTTTCGGGTAGGTATTCGAGGTGTTTGGACTCAAGAAAACACTGTTGGTGCACCAGTTCTAGTGTGCCCGCACCTGCGAGCCTTGGGCCGCAGGTGCGAGACCGGAGGCGCGCTGTTTTGTCCGTAGGTGCGGTCCCTCTCGCAGATGCAGACTATCCTCCGCAGAAGCGGTTCCGCAGAAGCGGGTAAGATTCCGCTGGTGCGGCCCCCTGTGGGCCAGGCCTTTTCCGCAGGTGCGACCCCTTTCCCACACCTGCGAGATCGCAGGTGCGACCCAAGCACCGCAGGTGCGAGATTCGAGCAGTGAAGTTTTAAAAAGAAAAAATTCAGACGTTCTTCTTCAAACTTTTTCTCAAAAATAGAAGACCTAGGGCGATTTTCTCAAGAGATTTTCTTCGCAAATCGTAGGTAAATATTCACTAACTGATTTCCTTCAACTTTCTAATGTTTTCATCAATTATCATCAAGAATCCTAGGGTTTAAAAGGGTAGAAATTGGGGATTATGGTAGAGTTAGGGCTTTTCGAATTTTTGGGAATTCAACCTCGTTTTGGGGTCAGATTTCAAAACAAATTGTATATTCGGGCTCGTGGGGGAATGAGTGATCGAGTTTTGGTCCGAACATCGTGTTTGGACCAAGCGGGTCCGGGGTCGAATTTTGGAATTTTTGGAAAAATGTTGGAAAATTCTATAATTAGGCATTGGAATTGAATTGTTGAGTAATTATTGATATTATTGAGTCGATTATGTCTAGATACGATAATTTCGGAGTCGGATTCGAGAGGAAAAGTGATGCTAGAGGCTTGATCTGCACTCTTGGAGCCGAGGTAAGTGTTTGACCTAACCTTAGCTTGAGGGAATATGTATAGAGTCTTATTTGCTATGTGTTAATCCATGTTCAACGTGTAGGTGAGGTGACGGGTACCTATATGTTATGGTCAAGCATGCTCGTGAGTCGAACTTGATAATTTTCATTGTGTTCTTTGATATTCTCTGTGTTACGGATTTCTTATCATTCTGGAAGTGATATATTGAGAGTATTTAATGATGAGGAAAGTTATTTGATTATTCGTTCGGTTGAGGATTGTAGTGCTGAATTATACCTCTGAGTGATATTGGTTATAGCTGAGTCCCTTGTCGGGACGATAGAATCTTTGTTGAATGTTTCTGTGTATTTGAGGTTTCCTATTATTGTATTTTCCTGTCTAATTGTTGCTTTTATATATGTTATGCACGAGGGGACATTCTGTGCCGAGTGATTGTGGGGTTTTGCACGCGGGGACATTCCGTGCCGAGTGATTAGTTGTTATTGCACGAGGGGACATTCTGTGCCGAGTGATTATCTATTATTGCACGAGGGGACATTCTGTTCCAAGTGATTATTATTTATGCACGAGGGGACATTCCGTGCCAAGTGACTGTGAGGTTATGCACGAGGGAACATTTCGTGCCGAGTGATTGTGAGGTTATGCACGAGGGGACATGCCGTGCCTTTTTCTGTTTATTACTTGTTCAGAGCTGTTAAATTCCTGCTGTTATTTCTACATTTCAATTATTATCTTGTTCTGTTGTTTTAGCAGTTGTGGCCCCTTTATCCCCAGCTTGTTCTCCCCCGTAGCTGTATTGCTTGTTTATCTTTTGTCATTTCTTCCTGTTATATTATTGAACTGCACATGTGTTATTTGTTGTCGTGTTCTAGCCTCGTCACTACTTCGTCGAGGTTTGGCTCGACACTTACTCAGTATATGGGGTCGGTTGTACTGATGCTACACCTGCACTTCTCTATGATGTGCAGATTACAGCGCCGGACCCAGTAGACACTGAGCGAGGGAGTATCCTTCAGTCCACGACGACACCGAGGTAGTGTTGCAGACGTCCGCAGGCCTGGGCGTCACCTCTTACCCTTTTCTCTCATTTTGTCTTATTTTAGTAGCTCCAAGACAGTTGTATCTACTTATTTCAGACTATTGTATTTAGTAAACTCTTAGATTGTTCGTGAGATTGTGGCACCGGGTTCTGGGGTTATACTTAAGAAAAATTATTTTTCTACGGGACTTTTATTGAATTCTTGAACTTTGTATGACTTCCGCATTTTTTTTAAATTATAATTGTTCTAGTTATTTTTTGTTATTTAATCGTTGATAAGTCAATTTAATTCAAAATTTGGCTTGTTTAGCGGGTTCAACGTTAGACGTCATTACGACCTGAAGGTGGGATTTCGGTTCGTGACAAAAAAGTAAGAGCCTGTGAGAATATACACTGAAATGAAAGCAGGAGTTGAGCAATCACTTTCGCACTCCCTGCAATTTAAGATATAATGTGGTGAATCAGCCAATTACTTGAAAATACTTGATTCATATGAATGAAAAAAGAATATCCAACTTTTTTTTCTTTTAGTATTTGTTGTACTTTTAACGTATTTTACATAAATTTATGCTTTGTATTGAAATCACTAGATTCGTATGAAGCTAGAAATTTTTGTAAGTATGTTCAAACTTGAAAGAAGTGAAAAAGAAAATTATTACAAAAGGTATTGAGTATATGTTATACATCTTTAAAATTTAATATTTTATTTATATATATAGTGTAATTTTTCGATAAAGGGAAATCAAATTGACTGACCTTTGCATAATGTAGCTTCTTCTCTACATTAGATCCACGTCAGCCTGTGCAGAAGCGTAAGAAATTAATAAAGAAGAATTATAATATGTAAATTCATTATATGAAAAGTTTCAAAATTATCCCTTTTATATGTCATTAATTTTTTCTCTCTCTTTAATTATATCGATTGTGTTGTAACAAATTATATCATTAAGTATGAAATGATAATGTTCAAATTATATAGTTTTTACAAAAGATATTTTCCCTTACATGACATATAAAAAGTTGCAATATATAAAATGAGACAGAGGAAAGGAATACATGAAGGTAGGGTATACAAACCGAACTGGAAAACGCACCAAATCAAAAAATTTAAATCAAACCCTGACATATAAATATATATTTTTTGTATATACTTTTAAGTTTTTATATAGAACATTCTTTAAAAAATATCTAGAAATATTTGGGATTCTCTTGCGGGATACAATATTTAACAGTATATGAAGTGCTCCATATTTATTAACCTTAAATAATGGGTTGTATGATCACTTTATCATCAACTGTTACTGAAATTGCGTCATTCTCTTTATTCATCCATATTCATATCATATGTTAAAATATATTAAATTCTTATATCTTTTTCGAATGTGAAGTGATTATTATTATTTAGGTATCATATTGACTTTTATGTTTAATTACTATATTTAGTTAACATTGAATATGCGGGGAGGATAGGCGAGCGTGCATGGAGAGGTATAAGGTAGCTAGGAAGGAAGCTAAGTTGGCGGTCACAGAAGCTAAGACTGCGGCATATGGTCGTATGTACGAGGAACTTGGGGAAAAGGCAAGGAGAAGAAGTTATTCCGGCTAGCCAAGTTGAGAGAGAGGAAGGCTCGGGATTTGGACCAAGTGAGATGCATCAAGGACGAAGATGGTAGAGTATTGATGGAAGATGCCCAGATTAAGAGGAGATGGCAGACTTACTTTCATAAACTTCTGAATGAAGAAAGGGATCAAGATTTTGTGCTAGGCGAATTGGAGCATTCCGAGAGACACCATGACTTTGGGTACTGCAGGCGTATCAAGTTTGAGGAGGTCGTGAGAGCTATGTGTAAAATGAGTAGGGGCAGGGCGACCATGCCAGATGAGATTCCGGTGGAATTTTGGAAGTGTGTGGGGAGAGCAGGTTTGGAATGGTTGACTGGGTTGTTTAATGTTATTTTAAAGGCGAAGAGGATGCCATATGAGTGAGGTTGGAGTACGGTAGTTCCATTGTATAAGAACAAAGGTAATATCCAGATTTGTAACAATTATAGGGGTATCAAATTACTGAGTCATTCCATGAAAGTGTAGGAGAGGATGGTTGAAGCGAGGGTGAGGATGACAGTGTTGGTATCCGATAACTAGTTCGGGTTCATGCCGGGTCGTTCTACTACAAAAGCTATACACCTTGTTAGGAGGTTGTTGTAACTGTCCAGAGAGAGGAAGAAGGATCTGCACATGGTGTTTATCGACCTAGAGAAAGCGTATGACAAGGTTCCTAGAGAAGTTCTTTGGAGATTCTTGGGGGAAAAAGGTGTGTCGGTTCCTTACATTACGATTAAGGACATGTATGATGGGGCGAAGACTCGGGTTAGGAAAGTAGGAGGCGACTCCGATCATTTTTCAGTTGTAATGTGGTTACACCAAGGTTCTGCGCTCAGTCCGTTCTTGTTCGCGTTGGTGATGGACGCGTTAACACACCATTCAAACAGATGTGTCATGGTGCATGCTATTCGCCGATGACATAGTTCTGATTGACGAGTCGCGAGCTAGTGTTAACGAGAGGCTGGAGGTTTGGAGATAGACTCTTGAGTCTAAGAGTTTCAAGCTGAGCAGGACGAAGACAGAATACCTGAAGTGTAAGTTCAGCGTTGAACCGGGGGGGAAGTGGACGTGGATGTGAGGCTTGAATCACGGGTCATCCTAGAATGTTGAGGTTGATGTGCGGGCACCCTAGGATGGATAAGATTAGGAATGATGATATTCGGGAGAAGGTGCACGTGGCTCTCATTGATGATAAGATACGGGAAACGAGGCTCAGATGGTTCGGGCATGTTCAGAGGAGAAGCCCAGATGCTCCGGTAAGGAGATGTGAACGGCTGGTAGTGGAGGGCACTAGAAGAGGTAGAGGGTGGCCTAAGAAGTATTGGGGAGAGGTGATCAGGCAGGATACGACGAGGCTTCAGATTTTCGAGGACATGGCGCTTGATAGGAAGATGTGGAGGTCGAGTATTGGAGTTGTAGGTTAAGAGGTAGTTGAGTCTTTCCTTACTTTGTTCCATTATGAGACTAGTTTTTTATGGTTTTTGTCTAAGATAGCTAGTGGCGATGTGGTGTCTTATTATTTCACTTTCGGTGTAGGGCCTATTTACTAGCTATCGCTTTTGCTTTGCATCTTTCATGTTGTTCCACTTTTCCTATGATTTTTGTGGTGATACTAATATTGTCTCCTTTTGTCTTTTTGTTTTCTCCGATGTCTTTCGGAAACAACCTCTCTACTCCTTCGGGGTAGGAGTAAGGTTTGCATACACACTACCCTCCCCAGATCCCATTAGTGAGATATTACTGGATTGTTGTAGTTGTTGTTATTCAATTAACTTTGAAATTGTACATCAACAAAACATTATTGTGACACGACTTAAAATATAACTATTAATGTGTTACTAAGAAAATTCTCCCATAAGAATATTTTAATAGATAATATGTTTGTCAATTTTTTATATTTTTTAATAAACATATATTTACTTAAAAAATTTAACAAAGTAAAATTAAAATAATATTTAAATAATAAAAAATTTGAAAAATCCGATAAAATCGAACTAATCTAAATCGATCTAGTTGGTTTGTTGAGATTGGTAACCCGTCCATGTACATCCTACGTGAAGCTACTGCATAGAAGGAAATATTAGTTATTACTACTTGTACTTGACAGTAGCTCTCCATGTGCTGCACTTCGAAGTTTGATCTGTACTTTTGGCCTTCTGTATGTAATTGTAGATTGTACTATGTCAAATTAATACTAGTCCTACTTAACGCTTTCCAGCTCATCACTATTACTATTATTATTATTATTATTATTATTATTATTATTGAATCGATCAACTTTCTCAGTCATGAAGTTATTTCACTATATTATTCCAAAGAAATAATACTTTTTAAATTTTAGGAGTCAACTGTAAATTCAAACATAGAATTTTACGTTTTAAAAAGTTAAATTTACATATTCAAAAACTACAAAAAAATATTATAAGTCGCTATAACTAATAATTTAAAATATATTTAAATTTTAAAAATAACTCGTTTGACTCTCCATAAATACTATTATGTGCATCCACGAAATGATTCTTTGATTAGGCGAGTCTAAGAGACTGTCAATTATACTTAGTTGATTCAAAAGGATAGAGAATATGGACTAGATGTGTTGACTTGATCCAAATATTAATGGCTAATGAAAAATACTTAATTATCATGAGACATAATTAATTGTTATAAAAGATACAATAATTTGTTTACTTAAAGGATACTATAATCAGATAAGAATATGAAAACATATATACTTCAAACAGTCGAAATGAAAATGTTCAGTAGGTATAATTCTTAAAAAAGTTAGAAATCTGTCAAAAACGAAATGTCGTAATCATAAATGATTTTGTAAAATGTACGTTATGAAAGAAAACAAATGATGGCATGACTTGACTCCGAGGAGAACAAGAGATATAACTGAAAGTGACGTGACTTTTTTTCTTAATTTATGCTATTAAACATATTTTAATAAAATAAGAAACTTAAATTAAATTAATAGAACAAATTTTAAAATTACATTGATTTGACAAAAACACATGACCATAACAAATACTCCTTCAATCTTAATTAATGTGAAGACGTTCGATTCGGCTAGAATTGTAAAAAATAATGGATGACTTTTGAAACTTCTGATCTAAAAGAAAATCATAAAAAGATTGAGTAGTTAGATATTATCCAATTAAGGTTAAAAAGAAAAAGTTATGCAGTTGTTAAATTGTTAGTAAACATAAAATGCTATCAATTTGTTTTTCGGACGGTTTAAAAAAAGAAGAATGTATCAAATATATTTAGACGGAAAAGGCAGTAAAAATGATGGAAAGCAGCCTATCTTATTCATTATTGTCAACTACATATCATCTGGAAATGATACCTTTGAACAGGTTATGGGTTCGGGAACTTAGTCTTCTTAAGTCACTTAGTTCCGAATTAATAATTTATACATATTTTATAAAATTTGTAAGACAGATACATGGTTATACAAAAATTACTGGGTTCGACCGAACCCGTAGCCGAAAGGCTAGCTCCGCCTCTGCCTTTGAAAAACACTTTGAAAGTTTTAAGATTAAAATAATATTTAAATAATAAAAAATCCGAAAACCCCGAAAAATTTGATAAAACCAAATAAATCCAAACAGATATAATTGGTTTGGTAATCCGGTGCATGTACACACTACTGCATAGTAGGAAATATTAGTATCAGTTATTACAACTTGTACTTAATAGTAGCTCTGCATGTGCTGCACTTCGAAGTTCGATCTGTATTTTTGGCCTTTGTATGTAATTGTAGATTGTACGAGTCCACAACCTAAATGTGGCTCTTTTTGATAGAATAGAACTTAAATAAGTGTAAAAAAGGAAATGACTAATATATTTATATATAGCGCTCTTTTAAAGAGCACTATAGTTTAACAGCCGTTTTGGACGTTAAGGTATATTGCTCTTTAAAAGAACAATATATGTAAAACGGCTTTAAGAAAGGCGATATATATGTATAGCACTGTTTATAAAAGCGTTATACCTGTTTCTTGGGCCCACTAATAAATCTCATACATTTAACTGACATAACAATAAGTCAAATGTGTATAGTTCTTTAAAAGAGCGCTATACCTCAAAAAATTCAAACCACATCACCTTAAAATATTCTCCCTTTTTTCTTTTTAAAAAGTTAGAAATCTGCCAAAAACCATGCCTTTACTAATTTCCAATTTTCCGAAAGTGGCCGTTGGATAATTTTGGAGTTAGCGTAACCTATTTTAGTGCTCAATCGTTGTCGAGTTTGTCTTATTACTGATGATGAAGACAGTAAAATTGAGATCCACTTTGTTGAAAAAACTGAAACGGAAAAGGGTTTAAACTACCCTATTTTATGCTAAATGGTTTATAAAAATCACTCCGTCCATTTATTCGTCTGAAAATATATAGGACGTTAATTCAATTATCAAACTTATCCCGCGACTAATGGCACTTCATATGAACCTCTCCTTAAATGATGTGGTATTCTTTTATTTGTCCACGTAGCTCAATGGAGCTGAAATTGTATTTGGGTAAATTTCGATCCATTTAACCTGTCACGACCCAAAACTCTAACCTGTCGTGATGACGCCTATCGATGGTACTAGACAAGAATTTTTTTGAAATACTTCGATATTTCATAAAAGATAAACCAAAAGCTTTTCCATAACAGAGTTTTCATAAAAACAGGAGTTAAACTCAAAATACAATGCGGAAAGATAGCCCCAAACATCGGGGTGTCACCAAGTCAGAGCATCTAACGACCGGTCTAATAAACAACGTCTACAAGAGTCTGTGTCTAAATATGAATACAGAAAGGAAAGATAGCATAGAAGGAGAGACAAGGACTGCAAAGGCCGGCAGCTACCTCGTAAATCTCCGACACTCGACCACGCACGATATAAACGTCCTCCGTCACCGGATACACCAGGATCTACACATGAAGTGCAAGGTGTAGCGTGAGTATAACCAACTCAGTAAGTGACAAAAATAAATAAGGAATTGAGAAGTAGTGACGAGCTATACAAATACAGTTCATTTTAGTAATTTCCATAATGAAAGTAGACATGAGTAAATTTCGACAATACAAGTCAAGTCAGATGCATATTTACTAAGTTCAAGTAAACCAGATATAATATTTTCCAAAAGTTCAAAATAGTAACATAAATCAGCTAAGTGCAACAACAAAGCAAGACAAATGCAACCTCTCAGAGTAACAGTCACTCAAGCTCTTAATAGCTCAATACTCGTCTCTCAGCCATCAATACACACACTCAATAATACATGCGTTCACTGAGGGTGTACATACTCCGGAGAGTCTCCTTCATCCCAAGCGCAATATCGTTGCGGCATGCAGCCCGATCCAGTATCGTAGCGGCGTGCAACCCGATCCACAACCCATAAATAGCCATAAGGCTCTTTGCGGCGTGCAAAACGATCCATATACATTCAGCCCTCAGGCTCGTTGTGGCGTGCAACCCGATACATATACTCTCACATAGCTCACAGCTCGTCACTCAGGCCCTATCTCAGTCACTAACCTCTCCAGCCTCTCGGGCTCATAGAAATCACACAATTCAGCTCAAACAGAGATAATAACAAGTATTAACAAGAAACAAGAGGGAACGAAGATATGACACACAAGTAAGACTGTGACTAGTACAAGACAACAATTAGCAGGCAATTCAACAAGTACACGATCATTGCGGGTCCTAACCGTGATATCATATATGGCCTAAGCATGGTTTCTAACATGAATGGCAGTCAAATTTCTAGAAGACAAAAGAAACATGTAATCAAGAATAGGCTACTCGACTTTACAGTCTCACAAGACGTACCAAGTCACAATCTCCCACGGTCCACGCCCACACGTCCGTCACCTAGCATGTGCGTCACCTCCAAATAATCACATCATACAAAAATTTGGGGTTTCATACTAAGGGTGGCTAACGGGCCGGGCTAAACGGGCCCGGGCTATGCGGGCCCGGGCTATATGGGTGGAACCGGCCCCTCAGGGGCCTAAGCCCACATGGGCCCGGGCCTAAACGGACCTAAACGGGTCTGGACTATTTTTTTTAATTTTTTTTTATGTAAAGCAATTTCTTGTAAATCTTTGTGATATAAATATTGTAATTCATATTTAAACACAAAAATAGTAAGTTTCTTCAAATTAATAATAATAGTACTTTAAACTTGCACTAACATTGCATAATAAATTAATAGTACATCAAATTAATTTAACAAACTACAACATTAAGCATAGTACGTCTAATTAAATTAAAATAACACAAGTTTGAATTAAACTTAAAATATTAGATACGAATGTCTTGAGGACGCGCTTGACAAGACTTGATTATATGCCTCTTTAAAGAGCATGTGCCCTCCACCTTTCGCCGAGTGAAGACAAAACCACAGTGCTTGCACGATATCGTGTAAGTTTCTTCATTTTCTTCTACCAAATTATAGTGTTCCCGAACAAATGGGGTAATTCTAGAACCACCGGGCATGATTTAACTTGAATTGAGAATTTGAGTAGAGAGAGATTGAGAGAGATTGATGATTTTGTGAGTAAAAATGAAAGAATGAGGGGGTATTTATAGTTGAGAATAGGGAAAAGGTGTAATTATAAAAAGTTTGGGGTTAAAATAAAGTTTGGGGGCCAAATGGCTATTTTTTAAACATGCCAAACGACTAATTTTTAAAATATAGTCGTTGGCTATTTAATATTTTTTATATATTTATATTATATTAGCTAAGGCAATTTATTGTAAATTATATTATATAATTATGACTTATGTCATGTAATTCAAGTTTA
>ML273181.1:0-10961 GCA_005239495.1 Nicotiana undulata
AATCAATAAATGCCTATCATGCTTCTTGTAAGTATGAGCCTTGTATACGGTTAAAATCGGGCATATTCAATTTTATTGATTAGCCGAGACCAGGGTGATGGATCAAAGATCATCCCGTAATAGATCAGATCGAGGCATGAGGATGAGATACCGAGTTCGGGATTCGAGGGACCTGTCGAGATCGAGATCGACAACGACCGAGATCAAACAAGATAGNGAGTTCTAATCATTTGTAACACATACTATTCACACATATCAAAGCAATATACATTCTCTTCTCACTCATACTCTTCAGTTCATCAGTTTGCTTTATACTTTATTCTAGTATATGTTAGTTAGAGGGCACCCTAGCTCGAGAGCTGAATTGCATTTCGACACTGGTTTGCTTACTTTATTGTTAATTTATGTCATTGATCATCGCATTTATGAATTGATACTAGGTGAAATCATGTATCCTTAAAACGACATTATAAGTTTAATTGTTATCAGATTTTAAAGGTAAACAGTTTGGCGCCCAACATGGGGCTAAGGATAATAGTGATTTCCTAGTATTAATTCTCATAACAAACACTACTTTACGCTTGTTCTTGTAAGTGTTTTTGATTTCAAGATCAACATGTCGAACTCACAAGCAGTACCCACTCACGCCGACAACGGGCTCGATTTTTACGGAGAAAATGACAATGTAGCCTCCCCAAAAATCGAAGTGCATCAGGATAGCCTCGAGGGAGTACCAATCACAAACCCCATCGATGTTAGTTCACATATTGCGCTAAATGTGAATCTAGGCGTTGATCCCGAAGGTAGAGTACGTAGGGAAGCTCGACCAGGTGGTTGAGGTTCGCAGGGTGGAGATGACAGCGGAGTCAGCCTCCAACTGATATTTGAAACGGTACAGGCTCAACAAGCTGCTATAACATAACTACAAAATCAGTATCGAGCACCAAGTTGGGTCGAACCCAAGCTCTCAGTAGAAGTTGTTCACAGGGTCGAACTTGTACCGGAGAGATCGAACGCCAATGAATCGGAGACTAAACCTGCCATTATGAAATGCTCGAGGATCTCACTAAGAGGATCGAATCAGGGGAAAAGAAAATTGAGGTAAATGACAAAAAAGTACAAACATACAACTCCCGGGTTGACAAAATACCGGGGGAACCACCCATTCTAAAGGGATTGGATTCGAAGAAGTTCGTACAAAAGCTTTCCTCCCCAAGTGCAGCTCCAAAGCCCATCCCAAAGAAATTTTGCATGCCAGAAATTCCCAAGTACAATAGGACCACCGACCCCAATGAGCATTTAACTTCTTATACATACGCAATAAAGGGCAGTGACTTAGAAGATGATGAGATTGAGTCTGTTCTACTGAAGAAGCTTGGAGAAACTTTATCGAAGGGAGACACGATATGATACCATAATTTGCCGCCCAATTCCATTGATTCCTTCGCTATGCTTGCAGATTCCTTCGTCAAGGCACACGCCTGAGCAATAAAGGTTGCGACTAGGAAGTCGGACCTCTTCAAAAGGAAACAAAAGGACAACGAAATGTTAAGGGAATTTGTATCTCGATTCCAGATGGAACGCATGGACCTACCCCGGTCATAGATGATTGGGCTGTCCAGGCCTTTAAGCAAGGTATGAACATACGAAGTTCGATAGTATCACAAAAACTAAAGCAGAATTTAATTGAGTATCCAACAGTGACCTGGGCCGATGTACATAATCGGTACTAGTTGAAAATCAGGGTCAAGGACGATCAGTTGGGGACCCCAACTGGTTTCATTTACCCAAACAGGGCTGTCGACAGAATTCAAAGGGACATTGACAGAGAACCCCGATCGAACAGGGATAGGTATCAACCATTCATCACAGATCGTAGAAATAGCGGTCCAGGACATAATCTCATTCCAAATTATCGAAGGAATTATCGAGGACAGATCTCCCGAGGGCTAATGAGTAAAGGTGGATTCGATAAACATGTTGAGCCCACATAAGCACCACGATTATCAGAATACAACTTCAACATCGATGCATCAGGTATTGTATCAGCCATTGTGCGGATCAAGGATACTAGATGGCCCAAACTGATCAAGCTCAAAGGAACCCTAATAAAATGTGCAAATACCATGGTACCCATGTTCATAGAATCGAGGACTGGAGACAACTAAGGGAGGAGGTAACCCTTCTATTCAACAAGGGCCGCCTTCGAGAATTCTTGAGTGACCGAGCTAAGAGTCAAGGACGCAAAGAGGAAGAACAAACATGAAGAACCTCATCACGTGATTCACATGATCGTTGGTGGGGTCGATATTCCACATGGGCCCGTGTTCAAGCGCACCAAGGTGTCGATCACCAGGGAAAAAACGAACTCGAGACTATGTACCGGAAGGCACCTTGTCATTCAATGATGAGGAAGCAGAGGGGATTTCACAACCCCACAATGATGCATTGGTAATATCTATTCTTATGAATAAAATTCAATGTAAACTTGTTTCAATTGATCAAGGAAGCTCAGCCAATATTATTCGATCGGGGGTCGTGGAGTAATTCGGCCTACAAGATCAGATCATGCATGCAACTCGGGTTCTCAATGGTTTCAACATGGTGAGTGAAACTACTAAGGGAGAAATTATCTTGCGAGTAAACGTATCTGAAACCATTCAATAAATAAAATTCCATGTGATCAAGGGCGACATGAGATATAACACCCTCCTTGGGAGGCCCTGGATTCAAAATATGAGGGCGGTCCCTTCAACTCTTTACCAAGTTCTCAAGTTCCCAACACCGGAGGGAGAAAAAATAGTGTATGGGGAGCACATGCCTCCAAAGAGATGTTATCGGTCGATGAAGTATTAACAGTATCAACACTCTCATCAACAAAGGGATCGGAGTCCAAAGGAAAAAAGGAAGCTAAATTACAACCACAGGCACCAACCTCAACTTAGTCGGAGAAACAAGGAACAGACGAGGATGATGGCTACTGGATCCCTCGATCCTTCATGTTTCCTAATGATTCCGACGTCACCAAATCAACAGTCGAAGAGTTGGAATAAGTCATTCTAGTCGAATACCTACCCAAACAAAAGGTTATCACGGCCCAATTTACCCCCTGAAGGGTACCGTGAAGGCACCTAGTCCCAATGATTAGGTAACCCTAAATTTGCGGAATAAGCTTAAATAAAAACAAAATAAATAAAGAAAGTATAACAAAATCTGAATAACATAATGATGTCGCTCGACATGTACAATATTTATACCAATGACCCGGAATATCACAAAACAGTCACAAGCTCCTACTATCAATTGTAGCTCTAAACAAGTCCGGAAAAGTACGTAAGAAGACTCTAAAAGATAGAATGGAAGGGGACTCTGGGGATTCTGCGGACGCGGCAGAAATACCTTGCAATCTCATAGAATCAGCAACAAGACTATCCACGAGGCTGGTGGCTCGTACCTGGATCTGCACACGAAAACATGTGCAGGAAAGGGCATGAGTACACCACATTTGGTACCCAGTAAGTGCCAAGCCTAACCCCAGTCGAGTAGTGACGAGGTCAGCTTAAGTCCCTACTAGAATAAATATTAAACAGTGAAAAGGCATAAGTAAATTTTTATACAAAAAAAAACAATCAAGGAAAAATAATAAAGTGAACTGCAAAAGGCATAATTTAAATCTTTGTAGAAAAACAGTTAAGTAATATTCTCGAAAACATAGCAGAGAACAGGAAGCCCTTGGCTCAGAACCAGATAATCACACGTAGAAATCTTCCGGATACCGTCCTGTAGTTCCAATGATAATGCAGTATAGGGGGATCTCCCGGAATACGTCCGTAGTCCCAATTTAAATATGCAGTACATGGGGATCTCCCGGAATACGTTCGTAGTCCCAATTTAAATATGCAGTACAGGGGGATCTCCCAGAATACGTCCGTAGTCCCAATTTAAATATGCAGTACAGGGTGATCTCCTGAAATACGTCTGTAGTCCCAATTTAAATATGTAGTACAGGGGGATCTCCCGGAACACGTCTGTAGTCTCAATTTGAATATGCAGTACAAGGGGATCTCCCGGAATACGTTCATAGTCCCAATTTAAATATGCGATGCAAGAATGAATGACAGGTATGGTAGCGAGTCTATACAATTCATCAAATAACATATAGGGAAAAATAGTAATCTAACTAAACATGGCACACATAGTATCAAATAGGCAATTAACACCTAAGCATGCTTTTTCTAATCTACATTAACAATTTAAAACAGGTATTTGCAATTAATAAGAGAAAATAATTTCTGTTTTTAAAGGAAAATGGAGCTTTTGCAATAATGGCCCGTGTACGTACTCGTCACCTCACGTACACGGCACCCATACATCAAATAATATCAAGCAAACTAAGGGTAAGTCTCCAACACAAGGTTAGGCAAGCCACTTACCTCAACCGATCAAATCAACTCGAAATCACGTTCTTGCCACGAGTACCTGACTCCAAATGGCCCAAATCTATTCAAATTAATTGCATAATGTAAATATAACTTTAAGTAACTAGTTTTAACTAATCAACTTGAAGCTAAAANAAGGTTAGGCAAGCCACTTACCTCAACCGATCAAATCAACTCGAAATCACGTTCTTGCCACGAGTACCTGACTCCAAATGGCCCAAATCTATTCAAATTAATTGCATAATGTAAATATAACTTTAAGTAACTAGTTTTAACTAATAAACTTGAAGCTAAAACGCGAAATTAGGAAAATCGCACCAAAAAGTCTACCGGGACCACGCCTCGGAATCAAGTAAAAGTTACCAATTTAGAACACTCATTCACTCACGAGGTCACTCGTCCAAAAACTATTCAATTCTGATACCAAAAACACGATCAAAAACCAAAAACTCGATTGGGGAACTTTTCCACCAAATTCCTATTTTATCCATTGGATTGAAGTGGAGCTTTGGTCCAGACTCGTGTGACCCACATACCCTAGAATGTGACTCTTGCAAAGCTTGGAGTGTAACGACCCGGCCGGTCATTCTGTGGGATTATCCCCGTTTCCCCTGTTTCAGCTTTATCATATGTTATTTAATATAATTATGTTGTGTTGGGTCGGTTGGTCCGGGTTCGGAGTGGTCGTGGTGAGAAATAAGACACTTAGTCTCTTAAGTTGACCTTATGGTTAGAAAAGTTAATGGGAAGTTGACTATTAGGTAAACGACCTCGGAATGTGGATTTTATGGCTCGGATAGCTTCGTTAGGTGATTTGAGACTTATGAGTGTGTTCAGAATGCGGTTTTGAGGTCCGGAGTAGAATTGGGCTTGAATTGGCGAAATTGAGTTTTTGGCAACTTCCGGTCGCCAGTGGAAAATTAGCTATCGGGGTCGGAGTAGAATTTCGTAAGTTGGAACAGGTTCGTAGCGTCATTTTGGATGTGTGTGAAAATTTTTAGGTCATTCGGATGAGGTTTGGTTAGTTTCGGCATCGTTGGTGATTTTTGGAAGTTCGAAGATCCTTAGGCTTGAATCATGGGTTGATTTGATGTTTCGATTTTATTTTGGGTGTTCCGAGGGTTCGACTAAGTCCGGGTGATCATTTATGACTTGTTGGTACTTTTGGTTGAGGTCTCAAGGGTCTTAGGATGAGTTCGGATAGCTATCGGAAAGTTTGGAAGTTGGAAAATGCAGTTGAAGCCGCTGGTTCTGTCATAACCGCAGGTGCGAGACCGCAAAAGCGTTAAAGGGATCGCAGGTGTGAAGTTGGGCCCTCAGGAGAAAAACCGCAGATGCGATTATTTGGACGCATCTGCGGGACCGCAGGTGCGACACCTGGTCCGCAGATGCGAGAATTGGGCCATTAATGAAAAACCGCAGATGCAGTGGTCTGAACCGCAGAAGCGGTCCGCAAATGCGAAAAAATGGGCCGCAGGTGCGAGATGCCTAGGCAAAAACTATATAAGGAGGACTTCGCGAATTTTGGATTTTCCACCATTTTTATCCGGAGTTGAAGCTTTTTGGAGGGTTTTGAAGAGGGAATTTGAGGGTTGTTCGTGGAGGTAAGACTTTTGGGACCTAAAACTCATTTATATGGTATTATTCAACTTATTGGGGGTGAAATTTATGGAAATTAGTGACAAAAATTTGGGGATTAGGGCTTGTAATTGGAGACCTTAAATTGGGGATTTGAGGGGTCATTTGAGGTTGATGTTCTTGGTATGTATAGACTTGTGGGAGGATGAGGATTCTTGTGATGTGAATTTTTATCGAATTCCGAGACGTGGGCCCGGGGGTCGAGTTTGGCCAATTTCGGGAGTTTTGGTTGAATTTGATAGTTTTTGAGTGGGCTTCGTTCCTTAGCATATATTAATGATATGAATCTGATTTTTGGTAGATTTGGAGCAATCGGAGGCCGAATCTAGAGGCAAAGGCACTGTGGGCTAGGATTTTAGCCTATTTGAGGTAAGTAACATTTCCAAACTTGGTTCTGAGGGTTCAAAACCCCGAACTATATGATATATGACTATAATTAAGGTGACACACATGCCAAGTGACGGGCGTGCACCGAGTGAATTGTGGCATGGCTCATCCCATGGAATAGTCTATTGGTTATTAGGGATTGATATCCGCACTTCTATTGTTGTGGTTAATGTGAACATGTTAGAAATCATGCTAAGTACAAAGCTAAGGCTTGATGCCGAAAATGCTGAGACCTGAGTTGTCGTATATTGCTGTCTCCTTATGTGCTTATTTGCTTTCATATACTCAATCCTGTTATAGCATATCATATCATGCCTCAGTGTCGGTAATTGTTAATTTTGTACATTTATCATTGATTCGGGCTACTTCATGCATCTGTGAGCCCATGTGAGCGAGTCTGGAGAGTAATGACTGAGTAAGGCCGAGAGCATGTTATTGAGAGACAGTTACGAGATTGGACTGCACACCGTTGCGATACTCTGATTATGCCTTCGTTGGCTTATTATAGCGTTTGGGCTAATAGAAGCCCCTCAGGATCTTTACATCCCTAGTGAGCGCATTGATATCAGAGGGATGGATCTTACCTGGACATGGATCTTGTCCGAAGTTGATGATATGTGAGGGATGGATCACCCCTGTACATGGATCTTGTCCGATTGTTGTATTCCGGAGATGGATCTTCTCCGTGGGGCTGGATTGGCCTTTTACTCAGTACTGAGTGACTACGGTCGCTAATGTTTATCCATATTCCAGGATGGATTTTCCCTGGGCATGAGAGCCATATACAGTACTGAGTGGACTTATGTGTGAGAGCTGTGAGCACTATGTGCATTTCCACACTGTTCATATATTGGCATGTAGAGCATATTGAGTTATACATGGGATACTGGACATATCTGGCATATTCTGTTTTCATTTTCTGATAAACTGTGAACATGTCTAATTTCTGTACATTGTCTTATTTAATTGCCGAGGTTTAGTCCGTCACTACCTCTCAGCCCAAAGTTTGGGTTCGTTACTTCTGAGTTGGTGTACTCACGTTACCTCTGCACCTTGTGTGCATAGCCAGGTACAGCGGGACCCGGTAGTGGTTGTTAAGCTGCAGTCAGAGTTCCTTTGGAGGCATCAAGGTAGCAGTTGGAGATCGCAGCCTCGATTATCTCTTTCTCTATCTACCTATCACATTTACTTATTTTAGACAACTTTATGTCGGCTCTGTATTTTGATATTTTTATGCAGTAGCTCATGACTCGGTGACACAAGATATGGGTTTGGGTTTTCTTTTTATGTTATCAGTGATGTTAAACCCTTAAATGCTTTTATAAAAACGAGACTCTTGCTGTAAATATAATGATTTCCCGAAAACAACTTTTAGCAATGAAATGTGTGACTTTCCTGATTTCACGACAGGCGCCATCACGACTGGGTATTTGGAGTCGTGACATGGAGTGCTTCTTATTCCCATAAGCATCGCAGAGTACTCCCTCGAATGACCTTCTGTATAGAGTATCTTTGTAGTAAATGAAGCGAGGTGCACGATGACATATTTCAATCCTTCTCTCCGGATTTTCTGGAATTATCCCATAGCATAAGTAGTCGATAATGGGTTGTCGCCATTCTTCTTTATCAGCTTCAGAAACAGCAACAAGATGCTTGAGTTCATTTTCTTCACCTTCAGCCTCATTTGGCGGTGGTACTACCCATTTTTGGCAAGACAGTAAAATGTGTTTGATCATGTAGGGTTAACGATGAAGCTAGGGCAACTAAGGCATCAACCTTCTTATTTTCTTTCCTTGGCACATGCTGAATAGTCACTTCACCGAGCCACCCCATTAATTTTTTAGCGTAATCATGATATGGGCGTAGTTCAGGCTTCTTGACCTCCTAACTACCTAGAAGCGGATTGACCACTAACTGAGAGTCACTAAAGACTTGCAATTGCAACCGCTTTATTTTGACAGCCATTTCAAGCCCAAGTATTAGTTCTTGATACTCAGCAACAATGTTAGATCAAAGTTGCATCAACGTAAAAGAGTATGGCAGAATTTCACTTTGAGAAGTGACAAATACTACACCAGCACCAGCTCATCCGCGATGTGCAGCACCATCAAAGTACATCTTCCATGGAGGCTGAACTTCAATGACCATTGCGTCCTCATAAGGTAGTTCGTCAATTAGCTCCCAATCATCAGGTATAAGGTGATCTGCCAAGAAGTCTGGTAATGCTTGTCCTTTTAAAGCTTCTTGAGGGATGTACATGATTTCAAATTGGTTATACTAGAGGTACCACCTTGCTAGTCGATCACTAAGGACAGGTTTTGACATCACGAACTTGATGAGATTTGCTCTAGAAACGAAACGAACGACATGAGCTTGAAAGTAGTGCTTCAACTTTTGGATTGAGAAGATTAGCGCCAAACATAACTTTTAAATTGGCGAATAATTCAGCTCATTTGGTGTCATGATCCTTCTCAAGTAGTAAGGGGAGATTTCTTTCCCTCCACTATTTTCTTGGGCCAACAGCACTCCAACAGACCTTTTTTATGCTGAAATGTATAATATTAGTGGCTTTCCAAGTATAGGGGCTGCCAAAACTGGAGGCTTCATCAAGTAGGATTTAGTGCTCTCAAAGGCATTGCTACACGCTTGGTCCCATTTGAAAGGGACACCTTTCTTCATAATGTGACTGAATGGTTGGCACCTCCCAGCTAGGTTTGAGATGAATCTCCTAAGGTACGCTAACTTTCCTTGCGGACTTTTCAATTCGTGAATATCCTGAGGCTCAGGAATTTTCAAAATGGCATCCACTTTGGCTTGATCAATTTCGATCCCTCTATGTAAGACAATGAAACCAAGGAACTTTCCAGAAGTGACTCCAAAGGCACATTTCAATGGATTCATCCTAAGTTGGTACCTCCGGAGCAACTCGAACACCATTCTCAAGTCTTTCAAGTGGTCAGTCTTCTCTCCTGATTTTACCACCAAGTCGTCAACATAGCATTCGACATTCTTGTGGAGAAAATCATAAAAAATGTTTTGCATAGCCCTTTGGTAAGTAGCACCAGTGTTCTTCAAGCCAAAAGACATTACCTTGTAGCACTAAATGCTCTTGGGGGTACGGAGTGCAGTAAGCTCTTCATCTTTTGGCGCCATGCGAATTTGGTTATAGTCCGATGAACCGTCCATAAATGATATTGTCTCGTACCCAATAGTAGCATCGATCATCAACGCTGGAATAGGAAGCGGGAATTCATATTTCGGGCACGCATTGTTGAGATCCTGAAGTCAACGCACACTCGAATCTGGCCATTTTTCTTCCTTACAGGGACAATACTTGAAACCCGTGTTGGGTATTTAACTTCACGAATAAAGCTAGCTTCGATGAGTTTGTTAACTTCGATTTCAATCAAGGGAACCAAGTCTGGCCTAAAGCGCCTTTGGGCTTGTTTAACAGGGCGAGCACCATTCTTGACGGCAAGGTGATCTACTGCTACTTTCTACGGGGTGTGAATCTAGACTCTAGCGTAGTCGTGCCTAGGTCAGATTTCTCATTCTTTTAACTTTTGGTAAAAGTCATTTCTTTAAATAGGAGAGCCATTGAACATTTCTATGTAGATAGTAGTGTAGACTTTAAAATACAAAAGTCTTTTATTCGTTAAGGTGTTGCATTTTGATAAGGTCCTAAAATCTCCTTCATTAGCAAAACTATCCGACAAAAGGTTGAGACAATATTGGAAGTCCAAAGTTGGAAATTCTGTGCAATTTGTGAAGAGGGGACAGAAGCTTAGGGATATTTCTTAGAACATTTTTATCACATTTCCATTGGTACTTGATCCTAATTCATAAAACATACATATAGTTACAATCTCTATGATATGATATGGGGAAATGATAAACGAAGATACAGTAAATACCAGTTCATAAAATCAGGGAGATTGAAAACTCTTAGAAAATTAACCAGCTAAAATAAATCTTACATGAGAACCTTCACATGTAAGAGACGTACGAGGAAAATATACCTTTTATATAAGGTTTATCATTTAATCATGATTACTTATACCTTTTAACACTTTCTTTTTGCACAAATAATATGAGGTTTCGTGCTATATGTGTCTGTTGGCTTGTCCTCCCACATATCTATTCAAATTCCTACACTAGGTTCACATCGTCCCTTACTTACCTATAAACTTTTATGCTCTGTGTACTAACATTGCAAAGAATTTTTATATAATTAGTTTAGGTTGACTTGTGATAATATGTAACTTTTCAGAGCAAGCTTGATGTTAATTAACACCCATACAAATAAAAAATTAAGGAAAAGAAACATACTTGTTCAGGCAAAGCCAGACCACAAGGTCATGCTAGCCTCAACAAAAACTTATTACCTTGTCACACAACACAAAAACACAACAAAAACACACCAACTGTTTCTCGATGCAGTATTTGTACTTCTTATTTAGCAGTCCAAGCCAATCATTGAAACTATGATTAGTGGCA